>VDFB02348919.1:0-84100 GCA_007258455.2 Sequoia sempervirens | reverse complement strand
TATTAATATATATATATATATATATATATATATATTAATACATAAGGAATATTAATATATATATATATATCTATATATTAATACATAATAAATATTAATATATAATATTTATATATCATATGTCAAAAGAAATCATAATTCTTAAAGTTCAAATAACAGATATCTGTTTTGTGTATTAGTGGTTTACGCAACAAAATATATTAATATTAATATATAATAATTAATATTAATATATATATAATTTATATTAACATATAATATATATATTATATATTATATATTATATGTTAATATAATATATATTATATATTAAAATATAATATATAATGTATATTAATATATAATATATATTATATATATTGATATAAAATATATATTATATGACATATGATATTGTAATAACAGAGGTGACGAATATCCATCTATAATGGATATCCGTTATTGATGGATATCCATTTTTTTTATTAGTGGGTTATACACTTGGATGAGCAACAATATATATATTAAAATATAATATACAATATATATTATTTATATATTAATATATAATATATATTAACATATAATATATAATATATATTATATATTGATATATATTATATATTGATATATATTATATATTGATATATATTATATATTGGTATATGATATATATTATATAACATATGACATTATAATAACACTAGAGGTAACGAATATCCGTCTATAATGGATATTCGTTATAGACGGATATATGTTTTGTAGGTGCGAATTGTTAAGACTTGGGGCCATGTCAGTTAGATCACATAACGGATATCCATTTTGCAAGCTATATAAAAAACAAAAAAGGGACCATTTTGAATATTTCAACGGTCCCTACATTCTTTTTGTCTCAAAAATCTCATTTCTTCTGTCTACATCAAATGAAATTCAACTTTTCAAAGATTCTCTTACACTTTTTGTAGAATTTCAATCATTTGTGTGTGTTTTTTTGTTTGTGCAATGGGGAGCAGCAATCAACATAAGAGAAAAGGTAAAAGGAAACTTACAGCAGATCAAATTGAAGCATATAGAGCAAAAGATAGAGAAAGTCATAGGAAAAGAAGACAAGGTATGCAAAATATTCAAATTGAAGCTTCTTCCAAGCCATTGAATGTTAATTCAAGTGAAGATGAAATAGGAATTGAAAATATTAAACATCATATTCAAATTGAAAATGAAAACTTTGAAATTGAAAATGTGAAAATTGAAAATGAAAATGTGAACAACATCGAGAATGAAAATGTTGTCAAGAAAATGTTATTCAAAATGAAATTGTTATTGAAAATGTTGAAAATGAAATTGTTTTTTACAATGAAAATCTTGTTCAAAATGAAATTGTAATTGAAAATATTGAAAATGAAAATGTTGAAAATGAACCTTATGCAACACCTAATTACAAAAGAACCCCTAAATGGTTGGTTGAAATAGATGAGAACATAATTGAAAATCTTCAAGGAAAAAGGTCACAACGAACAATTCATTTGTGGGCTACAAAATTGTTCAATGAATTCTTTTCCAATAAGACATTAGCCAAACAATGCCAACTTTTTGTGCAATTCCTTAAGATTTACAAAATGATACCATTATTAAAAAAATTGAAAATTTGTCTCACAAAAAAATGGGAAAAAAATAGTCTTATTGTAAAAAATCTTTTTAATGCTCGAACCTCTATTGGAAAGACTAGTAAGGAAAAAGATAAAAGGGTTGCTCGAAGAGTGATCACAACCTCACTAGTAAGCCATCATTTGAAAAATGCTCGTTTAATGAGACAAACTTGTATTGATTTTAACTTAAATCATAAAACATTGAATAGAGCACTATCAAGAAGAGGAAGACTCGATAGTGCTCTTCAAAATGATACGTGGGATTTTAGTGGGAAGCTTCCACATGTTGATAAAAAGCTAACCGATAATGTAAAGATGCAAATTGAACAATATTGGAATTCTCACTCGAGTATCACCGAACGTAAAGGATGTTTTAAAGTTACAAATTGGCAATAGAGATCATACACCGCATCCTAATTTTTTTTTTAAATGTAGCCAAATAATTTTGTACAAACAATTTTTTCAAGAACATCCGCAGTTTCAAATCTCACAAAGGGCTTTTGAGTCTTGCGAACCATTTTATTGTGTTCCTATTAAGGTTTGTTAGACATGTTATAAATACCATGTTGAGTTTTCAATGTATCATGAATTGTTATGCCATATTCGTTCTACTATGCATACTAACGAAATTTTGCAAGAGTGTTGTTATGCCTTGCATAACCACCCCCATTTTGAGTTGGACCAAAATGGGTCCCCCTTTCTCTTTCTGGTTTCTTTTTACTTTTGGTTACTTTCTTTCCTCTTTGGAATTCTTTTGTTTTTCTCCTAATTTTGACTTTTGATCTATCTGATTTAATCTCGGTTCTGTCTCAACCTAAGTTGGTTTTCTTCTTGCTAGGAATTCAGTAAAATAATTATAAGCAATGGTGGATTTATTATAATATGTCTTATTTGCTTCTGAGGACTAATGCAAACCTTTCTTCTGCAGGATTAAATCCTACACATGATGATATTTGCTAGGGGAGCTCAGTTGGAAGGCATGCCTCAATCTAGTTGGTCCTAAAAATCAGTTAAGGAAAAAGTCAGCAAGACCCTAGAGATGTCACAACGCATGAAATTCATGTGCAATCAACTATCGGCAAGACATCAATCGAGGTCACGATGACTAGGAGCTTCCCTTCAACATGAAATTCTCATTCGGAGAAAAGTCTCAGTGACTTCACAAGGTCTCACTGACCAGCGGAGTCCGGGGTAACACTTCAGCAGGAGTTATCTTTTCAATGCAGGGTCTCCCCGAGTATTTTGCGTCTCACCGATCAATTCATAAGTGAACACCTCAGCCAAACAATCAGCATTCAGCATGTGGTCTTGGCGAAGTCTTTTGGTCTTGCCGACTAACGATGAAAATTTCCCATCGTGGAGAGATCTGTTCATCAGTATGAAGTCTCAGTGAGTCCGCAATGTCTTACCAACCACCAACAAAGTAGTATCAAAGGCTCACGTGCATCGGGAAAATGTCTCACCGAGCGGCTCCGGTCACACCGACATAGCGCGAGGGGATCCTATCAGTTAAGTCTTCGGTGAGAGAATCAATGTGTCCCGCCGACATGAAGGAGCCCTCACCAAAAGGTTCCAAGTTTGACATAACGTCTTGTCGAAAGGAGAGAGTCTCGGCGACACGGAAAGCAATATCACCATGACTCGGTATCATGTCTCACTGACTAGGCAGGCACTTACCAAAGGAAAGCTAACCTCAAGAGGAGCTCGCCAGAGGCTAAGGGGATTCGGTGAGATGTCTCACCGATAGCCGTCGGTCTTTCCAAAGGGGATTGTCACCTCGGTGAAGTATTTTGAATTCGCCAGGAGTTCTCGCCGAATGGTGGGTGTCCCACTGAAACATATGCAGCTCGGTGAAGGATTCAAGGGTTTTCCATAAGATCTTGGTGAAGAAAGAAAGTCTCGCCGAAGTGGAAAGAGCTCGAGGCCAAGAAGAAGAAACAGCTCGGGGAGAATGAAGGGGGTTCACTGTGAGGTTTCACCAACATGGAAGGGTCACGCCGATAGTGATGGATTTCCCAGTAAAGGAGGCATCAGTATGACCAAGAGGAACTTACCGATAACTATGGCTGACAGTATAAGGTCTCACTGAAAGAAATTTGAGCTTGGAAGAAGCTCCCCGAAGGACTAAGGAGATCGCCATGACCTCACACCGATAACAATTGTCTTGGCAACCTCGGTGTGTATCGATATAACTTTTGTAGCTCGTTGAAGGGTCTCATTGACTAGTCCACACTATGTCGATAATTGTTAGAAGACAAAATTGCATCGGGGAGACACGATAAGTGTCTCACCGACAGGAAATTTAAGGAAGACCACTCTTGACTACTCGGGAATCTGGCATGGCATGTGATCATCCAATCAGAAGGAGCTAAGATGGGCCATTGACCGATTGACTGCCCCTATGGAGAAGACTAACAGAATGCAAGCAAGATAGATTCATTCTGAGAATAGATGACGATAGATCATCTCGGGCGACGGTGTTCAAATTTGCAAGGAGGCTCACTGGTGCTTCCAGAGGACGGTCAACGTACAGAGAAGTCCAGAACAGAAAGGAAGCTGAAGGGAAGAAGAAACTGTGACTCATAGGGACAGTTGTAGTGACTACTGGCAAGGAGGTAGAGCAGTATTGATGGAGATATTCTGAGCATTCAAGGCGACCCCAACAGAGTTCAAAGGTGGACACGAAGACAAAAGAGTTAATATTGCAGCTGCCAAAAAGATCTAAAAAGGCTTCTCCTGAGGATAGAAATCCTTCATCAGCATGGATAGCAAGGATTCACATTGAATGCAGCTTTGACCCTTCTTAGAAAGATCCAAGAGCCGACTCTCCTACAGTCAGGAGATATTTTTGAAAACCCTAATACGGGGACAACACATTCTTTCAGTAGATTCTATATATATGGCCTTCTGGCCTCTTTGTAAAGGCTAGAACTTTGAGATAATTTATAAGGTTAGACAGTTAGAGTTAGAATAGACAGTTAGAAGAAAATCTAGGAATTAGTAAGTTAACAGAAGGAGATAAAGTTGCCTCCTAATTCTTTGTAACAGGAGTTTCTTTTGTCTTCTTGGTTAGGATTTAGATTCAGATTCAGAATAGACTAATGTACCTTTCAATTTCCTTAGTGTAAATGGAAACAATTTGAAATCACAGATTATCTGTACATTGGTGATTGTGCCAGCTTTGTAAATGTTGCTTACCTGTTTCACCAACAGTAGAAGCAACCAGATTAAAATCTATTTCATGTTGTGTTTCAGAATGTTGTTTGTCTTGAGTTAATCATTTGATTTGTGAAGTCTTCAAAGAATGAAATTTTATTTGATGTTCTGTTTGAATGGTAACTTGCAATCTGTTATTAAAATCAGCACTGTGAATGAATGAGACTATGTCTCAATCACAAGTTTATTTCGTTCTGCAGTTTTATGTTTAGGGAATCCTTGAAGGGTAATAAGTCTGGTTAATTTGGATGAAGTATCATTCTTCTCTGTCCCAAAGCTCTGATCTATCTTTTCATGTTTCTTTAAAAACCCCAATTAAATTAGGTTTTATTTCATGCTTGATCTTAGAATGATCCAGAAGCTCAACACCAGCAGGCCCCTTGAATATTATTGTTACATTGACCAATTGAGCAACATCAGCACAATTGAGAACCAACTACATAGACCTTGGGAGCTAAGGTATCCATGTGATCATCTTTCTCTTTCAGGAGAAACATAGTAGCAATATTTTGTTTGCATGTTGCTATTCCAAAAGCACCGTTAACAGGAACTGGTGCTAGAAGGAGGGCCTAAAAGGGAAAAATGGATAAAGCTGGGTTTTCCTCTTTAGAACGGTCCCATAGAGTTCTTCAGTCAGCTAAAAATCCACCACCATTGATAGAACTCAAGACCCCAACAAGACACAAGAGTCATAAGATTGGCTTAGCTATCGTACCACCCTTGTCAGCTCCACTCACTCCACCAGGCTTTTCACCAATACCCCAGTGGGTACCCATCAATCCACCACATTCATCTCAATTGTCATCACAGCCAATTCAACCCATACAATAGCTGGCTCAACCACCACTGCCACCAATGGCATTCTTCTAGAATAATCCCTCTCCATTGGGAACTATCCCTAGAGGTTTTCACGACATGCATAAGAACCCTGAGAAATTATGCCCCAAGTACATTCATGGTGAATTGAGGAGTGTTGAAGAGCACATACAAGCTTTCAAGGATGTTTGTACTAGAGCTCAAATAGCCCACCATGATGTAGTTTGTAGGTTGTTCCCATATTCCTTAGGGGATATGGCCTACAACTGGTACCTTAATCTCCCTCAAGGTTCCATTCTGACCTGGACACATTTGGAAAACACTTTCATTAATCAATTCAAGGTTTATGTAGATCCAGCTCTTTTATACCACCAATTAATTACCATCAAAAAGGAACTAGGTGAACCCTTGCCTTTATTCAATACCAGGTTCCAGCGAATGTATAGGAGATTGCAAGATCCCTATCTAGTCACTGAAAATAGTGCCATCCAAGCTTACTTTCGAGTTATAGACCCCTTGCTTGGCTTGTTCTTGCAAAGGACTTATCAACCAGCTGATATTGACTCTCTATCCAAAGTCTATCATCTAGCTATCAACTACAGCAACAAATCAGTTCTCAACAAGGAGGCCTAGGAGGAGGTTTCCCTTCAATAGGATATCAGATGCATAGCCTTACCCCTCTATTCAATACCATCCCGGGAATGTCTCCTTCCCACTATGGACCCATATCTGAATTGCAAACTCAACCACCTATTCCATTCTTCGCTAAGGGAACTCCTGACTTCTCCCAACAACCGTAGGTTCCTCCAAGCTCCCATGGTTATCATAACCAAATTGGAACTCCAAGTCATGTTGATCAGCCACCTGTTGTTAAGAGCATGGAAAGTGAAAAGATAGTCCAACTTACAAATGAGGTAGAAAGCTTGAAGAAAACACTGTCTCAGGTTACAAATGACATGGCTCAACTTCGACTGAATCCCCCTCAAAGCCAAGGTAATTATCCCAATCAAAACAACAACAATTAGAGTACTTATCAGAATAACAACAATTACAACCAAAGGGGTTATGAGGGCCAAAACTCCTCTAATCAAGGCTATCAGAATCAGAATAGAGGGTATAATCAAAGGCCAAACAACAATAGACAATGGAACACAGGGCCCAATAATGGGGGAGTTTCTCATAACTATCAAGCAAATGAGGAGAGAACACATACTGCAAATGTGGCTGACCTCAACTTCATGACCAATTGGTGCAGGCTGCATGATACTACAACCCATTCTGAGGTAAACTACCCTTAGATGGAGAAATTTGTCAAGATGGCACACGAAGATGCCCACACCTTCCAGGGGAATTCAAACAAAGGAGGTGATTCAGTGGATACTGCAATGGTTTATGACCTCTTTGAGGAGGAACCTTCATTCCCAAGGCAAGAGGAGAATGAACCAGAGGAAGATTCATATGATGGCCAAGCCTTTTAGACCAAAGGAGGACACTTCCTGAGAAATTAGAATAAGGGTCCACTCACTACATCTGCACCACCTAATCACATGGTGCCTCCAAATCAAGGTGTTGATAATAATAATCCTCCACCAAAAGGCCCGCCTGACTTCCACAACAAGGGTAACTCTCCTGGTGTTTTCAAAGGTAGTGCGAGTTATAGTACAAAATTTGACCTTGTTTCTGAGATGCAAAAACATAAAACTTCTTTGTCATATTTTGACATCTTAAAGTGGTACCCTGCCCAAAGAGAGATAGTGCTGAAAGCTTTGGAGCAAGCTAAAAAATCAAAAGGAAAGAACAAGGTGGCACCTGCTGGGGATGTGAATGCAGCCTTGTATAGAAACAAGATAGGTACTCCACCATTTCTCTTAAGTTTAAGGATTTTTGGAAAGAATCTACATAACTATTTGTTGGATTCAGGGGCTTCAGGCAATGTCATGCCATATTCTATATGCAAGAAATTAGGATTGGACCCTGTCCAAACTAACAAGAAGGTCATCCAACTTGACAAGACAGAGGTTAACGTAGTTGGAGAATTGAAAAACATACATGTCCAAGTAGGATCAGACCCTAGGATTCAAACCAATATAGATGTCCAAGTGGCAGACATCCCAGAGACTTATGGTATGTTATTGAGCAGAGATTTGATGAAAATTTTAGGGGGATATCTTTCCCTTGACTTCTCACATATGTGGCTACCATGGAGAGGGATTCCAACTCAGATTAGGATTGAAAGTGAGCCCTGCCTCAAGCATATCATCACACCTTAGGAGCTAAGGTATCCATGTGATCATCTTTCTCTTTCAGGAGAAAAAGAGTAGCAATATTTTGTTTGCATGTTTTTGTGCCAAAAGCACCATCAACAAGTGTCATGCAGTGCAACTTCCCAAGTCATCCAAGGAGTTTTTAGATTCATTTTTATGCATTAGAGGTGATGGTTGCTTATTTTATATAAATTATTATTTAAATGAAACATGTTTGCAATGTGGTGGTTTATTGAAGTTTGAACATGCTTTCATGAGGGAAGTGATCATGATTTTGGTAACAAAATAAAACAAATATGAGACAGTGAAATACACATTGAAGAGTGGAGGTGAGGGTTCTACATGCGAGTTGGTTGTAAGAGAGGTAAGTATTGTTGATTTTATTTCAGATTTTAAGAAAAATATTTTCTATAAGTATGCAAGGCATAGCCACAGGTCATAGTGGTTGGATCGGCAATTCAGGATGTGTAAGGACTCTTTCCCCATTGTAACTATTGTATATGTAGTTGATTTTGCTAAAAATTACACATTGCAACCACAAAATGAAGTTCAATCATAATATTATAATTCTATTCAAATTGCTATTTCCATTCACATAACATATAGGCATGCCCCTGATAGTATAGAAGAGGACAGGAAGATAATTAGGGAGTACCATTTTCACATGAGTGATGATAGATCTCATTCATCCAAGTTTGTACAACATTGTTTTGAAAACTTTTTTGAGTTCTTGTAGGAAAAAGGAATTGCAATGGGTCAACATTTGATTTGGTCAGATAACTATAGAGGGCAATTCAAGAATGTTTGCATGTTTTATTGGTTGAGTAGGATGCATATAGAGAGGGGTGTACCACATATTTGGAGTTTTTTTGAAGCTGGGTATGGAAAAGGTGAGCATGATGGTGTAGGTGCATGTGCGAAGAGAGCTTTGGTTAAGGAACAAATGAAGATTAGAGGTGGTGCAATATTAAGTGATGCACATTCTATTATGTATTGGTTTACCTATGCACTATCACAAGGAGATACAATTGATTCACAAGTCAATAGGTTATTTTGGTTGGTTGAGGAGGGCGTAGTGGGAGACAGAATGGAATGTCAAAAAATTAGAGATTCTTCAAAGATGCATTCAGTTCAAAGCTTAGATGTGAGTGCATGGACCATATGGACATGAGAGATGACTTATTTTTGTTAGAATTGTATTCAATGTGATTGGGATTAGTGCAATTCAAGTGAATGGGTAGATACATGGATTCCATAATACCTAACCACTTTATCTGTAGCACAATCCTCATTACAAGATGTAATGAAAAGTTCACTTGACTACGATCATCTTTCAGATCTTGTACAGCCAAGACATGTCTATGCAGTTGTAGCACCGCAGGGGAATGAAGAGGGAACAGACTATTGCTTGGCACGATGTGTACAGGGAAAGAAAAAGCTAACACAACTGATGATAAATGATGATGGCTTCATGTATCCTACAAGTTTAGTTTTTTTTCTTGAACTTGGTTGCATTACCATTTCACCATCGTTTAGGTTGTTTACAATAATATAGATTTGTTATTCTAAGTATATTTAAATGTTGATAAAATACTTATGATCACACAGGTTTAGTTGTTGTTTTCAAAACTTGGTTGTGAATATATATGATTAGAAAGAATGGCATACCTACATTTGAAGACTATGAGAAACACAAAACCATTCTGATGTATTTGCACCTTGTTATAGCAACAAATGTTAAGTTATTGAGACATCATTCTAGACCAAGAACAAAAAAACTATGGAAAATTAGTAGTGTTGATCATGAAGCATTACTGGAAACTCTGAAGGTAACAGATGACCCTGCAAGGACACTTGAGTAGCAGATCATTTGTTGTATGGGATAGGTATGATATTATTGATCACATTTTGATATTGTTTATCTACTAAGGTTCATTATTTAGGCTGTTTAGAATAATATAGATTGGTTATTCTAAGCATCTTTTATATTTTTCATTACCAATTCATCATCATTCAGGTTTTTAGAATAATATAGATTTGTTAGTCAAAGCATCTTTTCTATTGTGACGATATAGATATCTTATTTGAAGTTTATTGCGATATTCCTAACATGATAGATCATGGACCTACTGCAACAATAGCCAACGCTGATCGTTTGGGAGAGGTATGCGACATATTAGAATAATATAGATTGGTTATTCTAAGCATCTTGTATAGTTTTCATTACCATTTCATCATCATTCAGGTTGTTTAGAATAATATAGATTTGTTAGTCTAAGCGTCTTTTCTATTGTGACAATATAGATTTCTCATTTGAAGTATATTGTGATGTTCCTAGCACAATAGATCATGGACTTGTTGCAACAATAGCCAACTCTAATCCTTTGGGAGAGGTATGCAAGAGATTAGAATAATATAGATTGGTTATTCTAAACATCTTTTATAGTTTGCATTACCATTTCATCATCAATTAGGTCATTTAGAATAATATAGATTTGTTATTCTAAGCATTTTTTCTATTGTATGTAGTTTGACTTCTACCTTAATGGTTTGTATAGGTGGTTCACTCTAGAGCATCAAAATGCTACTCTTGTGGAAGAGTGTGTCGACCGTGAAGGCAATGCAAGCTCTATTTCCTTCCCCTACTAGGAAATGACTATGTATTAGGGTCGTTTGTTGTATGCATATATGTGACATTTTGTAAATCTTATATTTGATGCCAGTTATTGAATGATAATATCATACATATTGTGTACACTTTATGTGTATTCAAGTATATACCTTACAACTTATGTGTATACTTTGTCACTTATGAGTATTGCAATGTATACTTTACGACTTAGATGTTTTACAGCGTATACTTTCTATTCATGTGTGTAGTTCATGACTTAAGTGTATTTGAGTAAATGAATCACTTTTTCACTTACTGACAAGGAACAAAACAAACCCTAAACCCCTTTGCACCTTTACATCGCATCCATCTGACCCTTCTTCCATCAAATGAAAACTCATCACCACGGGAAAACACATCTAAGATAGCAAAAACCGAGAGAGGTTATTGTAGAGGGACACAACATGATCCCATAGCCTCAGATAGAGAGTCTGTAGGCATCATGGTTTCCAAGAAATAGAGATTCAAAGATTACTATCTTTTAGCACTTTGGACTCTTAAGGGAAATCATTGGTCCAATGTAGCTCGGAGTGATTCAACGTATTTGGGTGCAAAAGAGGACCATACCTAGCGTAAACGTACCCATCTGGATGTGTTGGAATAGTCCATTTGGTCCTATGAGTTGTAGAACGAAAGTTGCACCACTTTGCAACATTACACTGCTTGTATTTGACAACTTTTTCCTCAACTGAAAAATCGTCACTATAGGAAAACGCCACTGAGATAGCAAAAACTGGGAGAGGTTATTATAGAGGGTCTCAACACAATCCATAGCCTTAGACAAAGAGTCTATATATTTCACTATTTATGAGAAATAGAGATTTAAATATTACTGTCTTTTAGCACCTTGGACTCTTAAGGGAAATCGTTGGTTCAATGTAGCTCGAAGTGATTCGGAATATTTGGGTACAAAAGAGGACCATCCCTAGTGTAAATGTACCCATCCGTACATTTTGGAACAGTCCATTTGGTCCTACAAGTTGTAGAATGAAATTTGCACCACTTTCCAACATTACACTGCTTGCATTTGACAACTTTTTCTTCAACTGAAAACTCATCACCGTGGGAAAATTCCTCCAAGATAGAAAAAACTGAGAGAGGTTATTGTAGAGGGTCTCAACATGATCCCATAACCTTAGGTGGAGAGTCTGTAGGCATAACACTTTCTAAGAAATGGAGATTCAAAGATTACTACCTTTTAGCACTTTGGAATCTTAAGGGAAATCATCGGTCCAATGTAGCTCAAAGTGATTCAGAGTATTTGGGTACAAAAGAGGACCATCCCTAGCATAAATGTACCCATCTGAACGTGTTGGAACAGTTCATTTGGTCCTACGAGTTGCAGAACGAAAGTTGCACCACTTTGCAACATTACACTACTTGCATTTGACAACTTTTTCCTCAACTGAAAAATCATCACTGATGGAAAACGCCTCCAACATAGAAAAAATTGAGAGAGGTTATTGTAGAGGGTCTCAACAAAATTCCATAGCCTCAAACAGAGAGTCTGTAAGCATCACGGTTTCCAGGAAATAGAGATTCAAAGATTACTGTCTTTTAGCACTTTAGACTCTTAAGGGAAATCGTTGGTTCAATGTAGCTTGGAGTGATTCAGCGTATTCGGGTGCAAAAAATGACCATCCCTAGTGTAAACGTATCCATCCGGACGTGTTGGAGTAGTCTATTTGGTCCTACGAGTTACATAACAAAAGTTGCACCACTTTGCAACTTTACACTGCTTGCATCTCACTTTTTCCTCAACTGAAAACTCATCACTGCGGGAAAACACCTCTGAGATAGAAAAAATCGAGAGATGTTATTGTAGAGGGTATCAATATGATCCCATAGCCTCAGACAGAGTGTCTGTAGGCTTCATGATTTCTGAGAAATATCCCTTCAAAGATTGTTGTCTTTTAGCACTTTGGACTCTTAAGGGAAATCACCAGTCCAATGTAGCTCATAGTGATTTAGAGTATTTCGATGCAAAAGAGGACCATCGCTAGCATAAACATACCCATCCAGACGTGTTGGAACAGTCTATTTGGTTCTACGAGTTGCAGAATGAAAGTTGCACCACTTTGCAACTTTACATTGCTTGCATCTAACAACTTTTTCCTCAACTGAAAACTCTTCATTGTAGGAAAATGCCTCCAAGATAGCAAAATCGAAGAGAGGTTATTGTACAAGGTCCCAACATGATTCCATAGCCTTTGAAAAGAATTATGTAGGCATCACGGTTTCTAAGAAATAGCCCTTCAAAGATTGTTTCCTTTTAGCACTTTGGACTCTTAAGGAAAATCATCGGTCCAATGTAGCTCAGAGTGATTCAACATATTTGGGTGAAAAAGAGGACCATCCCTATCATAAATGTATCCATCCAGACATGTTGGAATAGGCTGTTTGGTCCTATGAGTTGCAGAACAAAATTTGCACCACTTTGCAACTTTACACTACTTGTCAAAATTGTAACTTATTGTCAAATGATGGAAGTTCAAGATTCATCTTGTTGTAGTTCATTGGAAAAAAGTTGGAAGTTGTTTGGTCATGGCTCAATTAGGTAGGAATTAGATGTTAGAAGGGTTTGTGAGAGCAGGGGAGGTCAATCAAGGTTTGGGTATGATGCCCTAGATGCGAAAATTATGGTTTTTGAGTGAAATTGGGAGGTTTAAGGGTGTTAGTGATTGAAATCTATTGGGGCAACAATTTATAAAGGCATATTAAGCATATGCAGACTTCTATAAACATGTTTGAGGGGTTGTTTGAGTGAGATAAGTATGGAAATCCATACTTTCAATTAATCCCCTTATAATCTAGGCAAAATGAGGGTTACATGATTGAGTGACTTAGATAGCATTTACAAGGATGATAGTTGTGGAATTTGGATGTTTATAGCCTAGTGAGATATTGTCCAAAGGAATCTTGGAGGGGCAATGATTTTAAAGAGAAGTTGTTTTGCAAATTTGGGCTAATTGGAGCCCTGTTCGACGTAATAGTTCAATTTCAGTTGGGTTGTTCCAAAAAAACCACATTAGGTTTTGAGATATGTTAAAGAGAAGGGTAATGGGCGTCTTTCACAACCTTTTGTTTTGTGGGTTTGAGTTGATTTTGTGAAGATATTGATTCTTACTCAAGATGATTTTATACCTTTTACATGTTATTATGCTTCAATGAACATTAAAAGTGACATTGATTTTTATCCAGATGATTAAATAACTTTCAAATGAAAACTGTAACATGAAATGCATTTCATTAAGTTATATCCACTTTTCATTAATTTTAAATTCTTTTGAAATAAAAATCAGCCGCACACATCATTACATGAGTTTAAAAAACGAAATAATGTCAAATGTAAATTCATTCAACAAAGATTGAAATCATGGGTATTCTCAAAATGAGTGTTTGATAAAAATTTATTGGCAAACATGTATGAAAAATGTGGTACAATAGAAAAGGAAATTCATTGTTTGAAAAGTCTCCTCAAAGAAATAAATGGATTACCAATTGTAATTCATAAGTTCTATTAAAATGTTATTTTCTTAATCTATAACATACATTATCAATCATAACTTTAAACAATTCTAAGATAATTATACATTCCATTTTGAAAATTCAAATTAGAAAGACATGCACACGAGGAACAAATTAGATCGAATATCAATTCTTATATATCAAACTATAGAATAATTGTGTTTGTGCATATACAAATTTGGCATATGCCTACTCAAAACAAGTTTTACAACAAGTTTTACAAATTGTGGCATATATGCCATCTCAAGATCTATCAAACCCTAAGTACATGTCAATCTATATCATATCCTAATCTTGTGTTGGGCCATCAAAATCAAGCCTCCTCGAAGAAATTAGATTCTTTTCAATTTCTTGCACAATAACATTTCAAACCACAAATTAGATTATGTGAATGGTTGACAAGATAGACTAGTAAATAGAAACTTATATACCATCATTTATAAATTACAAATTTAACATCAAAATCAGTATATACATGTACTATATTATATCAATAATGTAATTCTTTTTTAGCTCAAATCTTTCTCTCTTTTCTACATGATGTTCTGCATATGATTGTCCCTTAGGACGATCAGGAGTCCTCGTATAAAGTAATGGTATCTCACTCATCACAATGCTGAGTCGAACAAAGGACTATAGCAGATAAAATAAAAATGATACAAATTAAAATATAATTGTTGACAAATAATCATATCTACTAATCACATATCTACTCCTATCTAAACGTAAATGACCTGCAATATAAAATAAACACATACCTGTTGTGATTCTATGACACTAGATGGGCTCATAGTGGATGGATCAGCTAAGATGGTTTCCTGTATAAAAATTTGACAAGAATGTAAATGCACATGCACATATAATTATAATGTCAATGATAAAAAAGATATATACCTATTGTGCAACTTCATCCAATGGGTCAGACTCGGTCAACAAGGTTGTATAAGAACTAGGTTGCTACATAAAAAGACAAGATTACGTTAGACTATCAATATATGTAGTACATGTATTTAAACATATTAGATCTCAAAGATTAACATCTAAATAACAATTTAAATTATTTACCGTGTACTGATTATCTAAGGAAAATGAGATGGTAGTATGCGCAGCCTACTACACTTCCGACAATGGCTCCTTTATCAACAATTGTTCAAGATTCCAACACATAAACATATATTAGTACAAATATCCTTCGTAGAATATGAAAGAATTTACATAAAACACAATTTGAAATTGCTTTAAGACTTACCGGTGCTCCCATATCATCCCTGGCAGTCGATGTCTCTCTTGCAAATTCTCCACCTCGTCCTCTATCAACTCCTACATCTAGCATATCATGATCCTCAAAGTCAGATGTGTCTATGGGAGCTCAGTGGACCGTCAGAGAGGACCAAAACATAAATTGTTGCACGTCATGCAACGATGAGGCACACAAATATGTCCCAAAGAGGACAGTGTACTAGCAGGAGCTGATGGATGTGTACCAGTGGGAGCTGCTACAACAAGTGCACCACCATCATGCTGGGATGTATTAGGTGCAACACCACCATGATGGGATGCACCATCAAATGGTTGCGCAACATGATGGCTCTACCTCACCAAATGATCACTCAATGAATGTAATGCATAAATTCTCATAGTCCCCGCATCTACAACAATCTCAGGGTAAGGTAGTGGAGTCAAAGCAGCAATAGGTGGAGGAGGACAAACTGGGGTGACTCGACGTGCCCTAGGTCTATCTTATGGCATCCCTCTACCAACACCCTGGATATCTCGCATGCCAAAGTAATTGACATGTTTCCCCAGCACAAACTCAACATATAATTTTTGGAGAAAATACTAAGGGACATCAAGATTGTTGTTGGGTGGTTTATCGAAAAACATCCATGAACGTCTCAAAAAATTATCTAATATTCCTCTATGGGTGCACCATTTAATTGAAAATTTTGGTTTTTGCACATTAATAGGTTGTCTAGTTCTCTGATCTATGAATAACTGAGCTAATTGGGATTTTTCAATATCAAGAGCCTTCACCTCACCATACAATAACCCATTAGCATAAAATTGTCTTTGTTGCTCTCACCACTGTGCAAATCTATTATGCTAAGTTGCCAAAGTTTGAACATTTACAATGATTTTTTATAAAGTGTTTTTTTAAATATGATAGTTCATCGAGTGTCTCATAGATTTGATATACTTTTCTTAATTGATCTAAATTTCTATGAATAGACTTGTGTATTGTTGGCGCATTTTCATTCGGAAACAATGGTTGCGGTGGACGATTTGGAGGGTATTCATTTTTTGCAAGATTAGGGTTTTCATTTTGTGCGGAAGGGTTTTCATTTTGTGTGGGGTTAGGATTTTCATTTTCATTCATTTTTAACCTATTAATTGATAAAAAAATTTAAAAATTAACAATGGTTTTAATCTAATAAAATCTATCAAATATACCCTATTTTTGACAAAAAAATTTAAAAAAAAAGCAAAATGAATAAAAATTGAAAACATCAAGCATACCTTAAAATTTTGGTGATTTTTTTGGTAATTTGACCTCACCCAAATGGATATCTGAGTCGCTCTTTAAAATCCCACGCGCACGCAATAGATATTCATTTATAACGGATATTTGTTTCTTGATTTACAACATTTTTAAATAAATGGTCGGGTTTGGGACCCGACCATGGTGGTTTTTTTGAAATATCTATTATTTAATATAATATAATATATATATAATATAATATAATATGTATTATAATATAATATAATATATATATAATATAATATAATATAATATAATATGTATTATATTATAATATAATATATATTAATATATATTCTATTATAATATAATACAATAATATATATTCTATTATAATATAATACAATAATATATATTCTATTATAATATAATACAATAATATATATTATATTATAATATAATACATATTGTATTATATATAATATATATTATATATGATATATATTATATTAATTTTAATATAATGCATATTATAATATATAATATATATTATATTATTTATAATATAATATATTATATATGTTAGAATAATATCATTATAATATTATATTATATTGTATTATAATATTATATTGTATTATAATATTAAATTATATTATATTATAATATTATATTGTATTATAATATTATATTGTATTATAATATTAAATTATATTATATTATAATATTATATTGTATTATAATATTATATTATATTATATAATAAATTATATAATATGACCTCTCGAGTTTTTTTTAATATAGCACAATTTAATAATGGATATTCGTTCTATAATTTATACACTCGACCATTTTATTTTTTATTTGGGGAATGGTATACGACCCCTATAAGCTGCAGTGCTGTAAACTTTTAGCGTGACAGGCTGTGTGACAAGCCCTCCGTGCAGGGCGGGGAGACTAGAACTCCTGACCAGCAGAGCCGCAACGGAATTACTTAGCCAACCGAGCTAGGGCCCCCACCCTACACTCGACCATATTTAACTGTGTGGTTTTTTTGAAATATTTTATATTTAATATATATTATATTATATTATTTATAATATAATATCAATATAATATAATATAATATATGTATTATATTATAATAATATATAATAATACCTATATTATACTATAATAATATATAATAAAACATATATTATATTATAATATAACATAATATAATATTATAATATAACATAATATAATATTATAATATAACATAATATAATATAATATTATAATATAACATAATATAATATTATAATATAATATAAGATAATATTATATTATATTATATTGATATTTATTATATTATATCCATCTATAACAGATATCCGTTTTTGTTTTACAGACTTTTTAATAAAATGGTCAGGTCCAGGACTTGACCATATTTAACTGCGCCTGTGTTTTTTAAATATTTAATATTTAATATAATATATAGATTATATATTACAATATAATATATATTATATTATATTATAATATATATTATATTATATTAATTTTAATATAATACTGTGAGCCTAGTGTTTTACCCTAACCTAAGTATGCAAAATAACAATGCAAAAAGGAAAACACAAGAATCACTTCAAATGATTAGGTTAAGTAACAAAACACAAAGAAAAGATAATACCAAGATAGAGATTATACCTCTTTGTGCAGCTCCTTGGTTGGCCCTTGATGTTGTTGACTTGTGTGCTCCTTGGATGGCTATGAAATGAAGGGGTGGATGCAAGATGGACAATATGGATGCAAGATAATGGAGTCTTAATGAAGCTACAATGGAAAAATGCAATTGAACTAAGATGCTAATGCTAGTGGTGATTTTATGGCTTGGAAAATAGAAGATGATGCTTGCAAAATGACTAGAAAATTTGATAGATGTGAGGGTATAGAATGGCTAAGCGTTCTAAGTGTGCGAGGAGATGGATGAGATGGAGAAGGCATTAATGGAGTGATGGAGGTAGGATATGTGGATGGAGGATGTGTAGGTACGTGCCTTTGTTGATCCTGATTGGGGAGCATGAGCGTAGGATTTTTATAGTGGGTGACATGGATAGGTGTTGGATGGATGAAAGGATGAATAGGACGAGATGGAGGATGTGATTTTGGGATATAAGGGCCCAAAATAGATGTAGTGGGTGGAGGTACATAAGGACCCAAAATGGATGGAGCAGATGAAGGGGGAATGTGGATGGTTGTTTTGAGGCGGTACGATGGAGGAGGGGGGATGGCAACAAATGATGTGGTGGAGCGATGGGAAGAGCCTATATTTCGTTTGGAAGAGGCTTGTGGAGGATATCTAGAGGTTGTACCAACATCTTTAGGTCGTGAGTCTTGAGAAATATGTCCAAGACCTTGCATACGGATTTGTTCTTTGACCTGGATGGGCTCTAAAATACCTTGCTCATGAAGGCCTAAACCTTTTCCTTGATAATTCATGTTTTGGAGCATTCGATCCATAATAGGATTTCTGTTATTCTAGAAGAATGATGCAAGCCCATTATTAGGTGGACGATGATGGGTGGTATATATGCTATGTTTTTCTTCTGCAAGGAAACCACCATGGAAGAATGTGAGGGTACTAATGGGGTACAAAAGCGGTGAGGGGATAATAAGTTTAGGCGACGATGGAGGATCATGAGATGGAGATGATGGGATAGCAACATCTAGATTTGGAGGAGTGAGTGATAAGGGGTCAGGAGAGAGATTAGGTGACATGATAGGATCTGGATTTGTGGTAGTGGGTGATAAGAGCTCATGTGATGAAATGAATGGATCTCGAGTAACAAGGGGATCACGTGATGGGATGAATGGGGGACTATGATCTTGAGGTGGATTAGAGGGTGATAAGGGATCATGAGATGGAGGGAGTGGATCTGTAGTGACAAAGGGAGCATGAGATGGAATGGATGAGTTAGTAGGATCTTGAGATGGAGAAGGGGATATGTTGGCATGCTCTAGATCAAGCTCTTGGAAAGATTCATCATATGTGGGAGGTATGATGATGGAGTCTTAGAGGGACTCTTCAAGTGGGGAAGATGGAAGGATAGAGGATTCAAAGCATTCATCAGAATGTATTTGGTTGATACTAGGGATAGGAGAAGTGGATTGTATTTGGGTGTCTTCGATGGATTGGGTGGATCTAGGAGTAGAAGATGGTGATGGGGTTTGGTTATCTTTGATGGGTTCGGCGACTCTCGGAGTAGGAGATGGGGGCTCAATGGATTCGGTGGGTGTGATGGTTTCAATGGTTTGAGTGGTGCTAGGGGTGGTAACATCAATGATAGGTGTGGTGCAGAGAAGGGTCTCATCACTAGTGGTCGTAGATGATGGATCAGGATAGCATGGTTCCATGACTGCAATGTGTGGAGTGGGGAATGTCTTCTTTGTCATAAGTCCTTGGAGAACTTCTGGAGTGAGAAACTTGCATACCCCGGGCTTGGCTAGGGTGATGGGCATAGATGAAGGATTAGGGATTGGTAGAGGACTAGGATTAGGGATTAGTGGACTAGGGTTAGATGGA
This sequence comes from Sequoia sempervirens, assembly GCA_007258455.2. Lineage (NCBI taxonomy): Eukaryota > Viridiplantae > Streptophyta > Pinopsida > Cupressales > Cupressaceae > Sequoia > Sequoia sempervirens. The sequence goes on along the minus strand of VDFB02348919.1, from coordinate 63,933 downwards.
GGAATGGGATTGGATACAGGACTAGGAGTAGATGGAGGATTAGGACTAGATGGAGGGTTAAGGTAGGGACATTGGTATGGTGAATTAGGATGGGAGGACATGGATGGTGGATTAGGACAAGAGGATATGGTTGGTGGATTGTAGTAAGAGTATTGAGATGGTGGATTAAGATGGGAATACATGGACGGTGGATTAGGATAGAGGGATGTGGGTGTTGGATTAGGGTAAGTAGATGGGGGTGTAGGATTAAGATAAATAGGTGTGGATGTAGGATTATGATAGTGTGACATGGATGAGGGATTATGATAAGAGTATTGGGGTGGCAGATTAGGATAAGAGGATGCGAGTGTCAGATAAGAGGATGATGTAGATGAAGGACATGACAAATATGTGGATAGGGAAGATACTGGATATCCCTTGCCAAAGGTAGCATAAGGAGTGTGGTTAGGCATGGATGAAGACGTAACAAGATAGCTTGGAGGAGTAATTGGATTTTGGCAAGCGGGTGGGGAAAGCTTACTAGCGATGATAGTGTCAAGGGGATCCATGGCATATACCTCTTGATCGACAAGACTTTCGTTATCATCATTGACATAATTAGGGTTTACCTTGACTACTATTGATGGAGGATAAGGATTCATGATGATGAAAGGATAAATAGGATGGACCAAAGATTTTGGATGGAAATGGACTAAATCTCAAATCAAGACTTAGGTCAAGCTCAAATTAGGATTGGATTAAAGCTCAAATTAGGATGATTGGATGATGTGATGGGATTGATTCTGATGATCAGATTTGATTATCAAAGGATGACTACGATACTGAATCTTCCTCGAGATGGAAGCAGATTGATTGGGTTGAAGGTGATCGGATAGGGATGTGATTGGATTAGATTAGATAAGATCGATTAATGAAACGATTGATTGAAAGGGATTGCAAACCCCGTTATGATATTACCTTAGGTGACTTAGGATACTGATTGATCAGATTAAAGGATAAATGGATGATTGCAGCACTGAATCCACCTTGAGATTAAAAGTGGATTGATTGGGCTGAATGATGATGACTGACTCAAGACAGATGATAATCCTAAGTAGATGTTGATGATGATGATTAGATTTAGACACCTAGTTCAATTTGATAATAACTACGAAGTTTAGAGGATTTGGATTGAGAAAATGATGAGGGATGTGTAACCTAGAGATGTTTTTGGATGATGTACCTATATGATTCGGATGATGAATGAATGACCTTGGGAGAATGTATGGACTAAAGCTCAAATTGAGATTTTGGTTAAGCTCAAATTGGGATTAGATTAAAGCTCAGATTAGGATTGCATTGAAGCTCAGATTAGGATGATTGGAGGATGTGATGGGATTGATTCTACACCAAGTTTAGAGGTTTTAACTAGAGAACATAAGGTGTTAACAATTATTTTTTTCTAGATTTAGCAGTTTTCAAAAATTATCAAATTTTTCCATTTTAGGAAACTTCGTAGGCATACCTTTGAGAGTCCAATTTTTTCCCAAAAAATACCCAAAACTAAGGTAGGATGAATTTCCCACTAACATCCCAAATCTAAGACATGCATTCTAAGTTATTAATGAAAACGATTTTTTTTAAATTGAAAAAAAAATACTAAATTGCGATTTTGAGGGTCAAGATGAAAGTTTGAAGCCCCGAAAATGTACCGGAATGGGGGCCAACCAACTTATGGTCGGTTTCTAAACCACATGCCATCTCATAACTCAAACACCCATAAAATTTCAACCCAATTAAACATCTGAGTCAAAAGTTATGGCCTCCAGAAGTTTCAGCATAAAAATCAAAACCCCTGAAACAACATCTAGATGATTGGGATGGATTATTTGCTAATAGATATGGACTCTAATGATGTTCTAAGAAGCACCTATGTGGTTTAGTTGATGAAATGATGACTTTCCAAAAATGTTGATGGATGAAAATGATGATGACGGGAAGACACATGAAAGTCAGGTTCGCCCCTCTATCGGGTAGGTTTTCCCCTCTATGGGGAAAGTTTGCCCCTCTGTAGGGTAGGTTCACCCCTCTATGGGGCGGGTTTTCCCCTCTGTAGGGAAGGTTCACCACACTGTGGGGCAAGTTCGCCCCTCTGCTTTCAGACTCCTGAAACAGGGCAATAGACTCAAAACGGGGAGACAGATGATCAAATCAAGGAGATGGATGATCGAAATGAGGAAACGAATGATCGAAGTGGATGGAAAAATACTCATAATGAGTAAACAATTGATCAAAAGGAGAGATAGACTCTTAGAATGAGGAGACGAAAGTTTGAAATGGATGAACAATTACTCTGAATGAGTAAACTATTGATCAGATTGGACGAACGACTACTCAGAACGAGTAAATGATTGATTGGAATAGATGAACGACTCTCAAAATGAAGAGGCAAAAAGTTAGAATGGGTGAAAGATTACTTGGAATGAGTAAACGAATGATCATGAAGGGTGAACGACTACTCAGAATGAGTAAATGACTGCTAAGAATGGATGAACAACTCTTGGAACAAGGAGACGGAAGCTCAGAATGAATGAAAGATCACTCAGAATGAGTAAACGGATGATCGGAATGAAAGAACAATTATACAAATGAATGAAAGCTTAAAATGAGTAAACGATTGATTGGAATGGATGAGCGACTACTCGGAATGAGGAGATGGATGCTCGGATCAAAGGGGATGAATGTTTGGGATGGGGAATGGATGCTCAAAACTAGGAGACAGAGGCTCGAAATGAGGAGGTGGATGGTCAAATCAAGGAGACGGGCCTTTGAAACGGACGCTTGAAATGATTAAACAAAAGGTGAAAATGACAGTTTGGAGGGCAGGTTCACCCCTCTGTAGGGAAGGTTCACCCCTTTGCAAGGTTCTGCAAGGCAGGTTCGCCCTTCTGTAAGGTTTTGTAGGGTAGGTTCACCCTTCTGTAAGGTTCTGCAAGGAAGGTTCACCCTTCTGTGAGGTTTTGCAAGGCAGGTTCGCCCTTCTGCAGGAAACTACAATTAGATGATTAGATAGGATTGATTGATAAATGATTGACAAGATTAGGTGATGGATGATGTAAAGGATTCTAAACCTAGTTTGGAAATCACCCTAGGTGACCTAAGGCGTTGGTTGATTAGATTAAAGGACAGATTACAATACAAAATCCACCTCAAGATGGAAATGAATTGATTGGGTCGATGATGATGACTTACAACACCAAATCCACCTCAAGATGGAAATGAACTGATTGGGCTGATGATGATGACTTACAACACCAAATTTGCCTCAAGATGGAAGCGGATTGATTGGGTCAAAGACAATGATTGATATGTAGGATGACGATTAGATTCAAATGTCTAGGTTAACTTGGATAATAACCTTTAAAACAAGGTTTAGGGGAAATGATGATGAACAATGCAACCTAAAGATGTTCTAAAGATGCCTATATGATGTGCGTGATGACTTTTAGAAAGTGGAAATTGCGAGCGGATGGAAGAGAATTAAAGTGCTTAGATCACAACAAACAATAAGGTTTTAGGTTCCCAACTGGCTTTTCACTTAAATCAAGCAAACGCGCCTTACAAATGATGAAACGAGCTCACTAGAAAATGGAATAAGTCTTTTGAACGGTGAAACGAGATTCACAAGCAATGAAACAGGTTCCCCTAATGGTGAAAAAGGCAATTGGAACGGGAAACGGATGTTTGGAATGAACGAACGAAAGTTTGGAAGGGATGAACAAAAATTTGGAACAAATGAACAGAAGGTTGGAATGAATGAACATAATGAAATTGACTGTTTTGGGGGTAGGTTCACCCTTCTACAGGGTAGGTTCGCCCTTCTGTAAGGTTCTAGAGGGCAGGTTCGCCCTTCTGCAGGGTTTTGTGGGAAAGTTCGCCCTTCTACAGGAAATTTGTGGGCAAGTTCACCCCTCTACAAAAAAATTGCGGGCAAGCTCGCCCCTCTGCAAAAAATTTGTGGGCAAGTTCGCCCCTCTGTAGGGTAAGGTCGCCTCTCTGTAGAAAATAGGGACTTGATTTGGATGGAAATGACTATGGAAAGGACTTAAAATATAACAAACAACAAGCAAAAAGGTTGGCTTGTCAAAAGGTTTACTGGTTTCTCACAAGAAGACACCTTAAACAAACACAATCCTATGATTAGTGTTAAGGGTATGGCCAACAAAGTTCTTAATCTAGGATGCACAAGGCTTCTGGGGAGTCCTCAATATACTCTTGGTATGTGAGGCACAACTATGAACACCATACCATCATAAGCGTGAGTCGGGAACCCCAATGAGATACTAAAAGGCTCAAAACAACTCTTCACATCTAGCTAGGTATCACCCTAGCTTCAACACTCCGCCAGACACGATGTGACTAGATTGGGGTACAGCTTTCCCCCCCTTTCTATACCCCATCAGTACACGTGGTTGGGATCGTTCCTTGGGGTGATGAAATCCTCAAGGAGGTCCCACTAAAAAGAAAGCACTAATCATTTTCAGCCACTCCCCAAGCTCGAAGTGCAAGGGAAAAGCATGAACAACTAATGCCTCCTTGAGTAACACAAAAAATAGATTTATAGACACAACAAACATCAAATTTCACTTTCCCCCAGTTAAACTATGTTCCTAGATTAATTAATGAAAACAACAAGGAAATTTTTAAACAGCTAAGTAAACGGATTGTCCTACAAACAAATGTTAGTTGTTTTATCCTCCATTCTTCATCAATCATGAAATAAGCAACATAAACATTAGCAAAAAACACAAATATCCTTGCAAATAGATGATGTTAGGTGATTAGAATCTAAAAATGATAAAAAAAATTGAAGCAAAATTGAAGCTAAGACAACCATTTTACCTCCCAAAGTGCTCTGTTTAGGGTTGGTTTGCCCCTCTACAGCAAACAGTTAGCAGACAAGCTTATAAAAACACAATGTTGTGGGCAAGTCAGCCCCTCTGCAGCAAATAGTTAGCAGACATGTTTATAAAACACAGTGTTGTGGGAAAGTCCACCCCTTTGCAACAAACAGTTAGCAAACAGGTTTATAAAGCATAGTGTTGTGGGAAAGTCCACCCCTCTGCAGTAAACAGTTAACAAACAAGTTTATAAAACATAGTGTTGTGGGCAAGTTCGCCCCTCTACAACAAACAGTTAGCAGACAGGTTTATAAAACACAATGATGTGGGAAAGTCTGCCCCTCTACAACAAATAGTGAGAAAACAAAGTTATAGAAAACTCAGTTCCTTGGGAAAGGTTGCCCTTATGTAGCAAACAGTTAGCAAACAAAGTTCAGAAACCCAGTTCCTTGGGCAAGGTCGCCCTTCTACAACAAGCAGTTAGCCAACAAAGTTACATAAAACTAATTCCTTAGGAAAGGTCGCCCTTTTCTACAAATAGTTAGCAAACAAAGTTAAATAAAACTAGTTCCTTAAGCAAGGTCACCCTTCTACAACAAATAGTTAGCCAACAAAGTTCAAAAAACTAGTTCCTTGGGCAAGGTCACCCTTCTGCAACAAACAATTAGCCAACAAAGTTACAAAAAACCAGTTCCTTGGGCAAGGTCGCCCTTCTATAGCAGTTCTTTGGGCAAGTTTTCCCTTCTGTAGCAATTTTTTGGGCAAGTTCGCCCTTCTGCAGCAGTTCTTTGGGCAAGTTCACCCTTATGCAACAGTTCTTTGGGAAAATTTGCCCTTTTACAACAATTTTTTGGGCATGTTTTCCCTTCTTCAATAGTTCTTTGGGCAAGTTCACCCCTCTGCGATCTGAACCTACAAAAAACTCAAACAACAAAAAATGTAAAAAGATGGAACCCATTTATGGGTCCCACCGGGCATGCCAGAAATGTGAGCCTAGTGTTTTACCCTAACCTAAGTATGCAAAATAACAATGCAAAAAGGAAAACACAAGAATCACTTCAAATGATTAGCCTAAGTAACAAAACACAAAGAAAAGATAACAGCAAGATAGAGATTATATCTCTTTGTGCAGAATTGGTTGGCCCTTGATGTTGTTGACCTGTGTGCTCCTTAGATGGCTATGAAATGAAGGGGTGGATGCAAGATGGACAATATGGATGCAGGATAATTGAACTAGAATGCTTCTTGATAGGGTAAAATGGTATTACACAAAGAACGGATATTGTACTTGGGCCTGCAAAAAGTCAAAGGCGTGAATTTCACATTTTTGGATGTGTTGAAAACACCTTTTTCACATTGCAAATTTTTGGACCCCCATGATCTTGCACAGACCCAATGATCTCAAGAAATCCTTTGATATGACAAATCTCAGACTACTTCACTATTGCCTCGATTTAGAGGTATGGTAGAAAAATCACCATATATTTGTTTCTCAAAGAAAATATGTCAAGACATTGCTCGAGAAGTTAAGAATGGTTGATTCCAAACCCATGTCTACACCTATGGAATCGTGTTTATAATTATCTATTTCTGATTCATCTCCTGAAGTGAATGCAACTCTCTATCAAAAAATATTTGGAAGTTTGATTTACTTGACTTATACCAAACCAGATATTAGTTTTGTTGTTAATTATCTATCAATATTTTTGCAAGAACAAAAAATGTGTCATTGGAAAGCAACAAAACGGGTACTAAGATATATCCAAGGTACAATGAATCATGGTTTGGAATATAAAAGGAATGATCAATTCTTCTTGATAGGGTATATAGATGTAGATTATGCAGGTTCAGTTGATGATAGGAAATCCACTTTTGGATTTGTTTTCTTCCTAGGTTTGGGACATATATCTTGGGAAAGTAAGAAACAAGCCATGTAGTTGCTCGTTCCTCAACATAAGCAAAATATCATGCACCAAGTGCAACAGTTTGTGAAGCAGTTTGGCTACACTACATATTAGAAGGATTGGGGTACCACAAAACCAGCCTACAGTCCTCTATTGTGATAATCAGAGTGTTCTCAATCTTGTTTGTAATCTAGTGTTTCATGAATGAACCAAGCATATTGAAGTTGACTGCCACTTCATACGAGAACATGTTCAACAAAATAACATTCAACTCCAATTCTACTCAACTTAGGAACAACGTGTTGATATCTTCACCAAGCCGCTTTGACGTGTGAAGTTTGTTAGTTTTCAAGATTCTCTTATTAGTACTTTAAAAAAATGATGTGACAAGGGGGGAATATTGGATATTCCATAATTGTTTCCATGTAGATAGGGTGTTTTGCTAGTTGTTATTGTTTGTTGTTTTGGTTTGTTTTAATACGTGTGATATTTGTTATTCATTGTGAACTGCGTGAGTGTTATTTCAAGTACTTCGTTCACCACCATCACATGTATATAAACCCGTATGTTAATATTCAATTGCTCTACAAAATATATTAAACTACTGGTCCCTCTACCCTACTTATTTTCCAATTGAAAAAAAAAAAATATAAATATAATATAATATAATATAATTTAAAATGGTATAAATTGATTATAATATAAAATATTAGGAAAACTAATTTTTAATATAAATAAAATATAAATAATTTTAAATTGCATAAATTTTATATAATTTGAATATTATTAGATTGAATGCATAAGTTGATCTAAAGGTTTTACATTGCAATCATATTTAGATTTTGTATATAATAATTTAATTTGTACTATATAAATTAATAATTTTTAATATAAAATAGTCTAAATAATAATATAATGTATATATTATAATAATAATAATAATAAATATAATTATATTATATATAGTTTTATTTATATTATATAAAAAATATTATATTATATTATATGTTAGTTTTATTTCTATTATTTATGAATATATTAATTATTAATTATAATATAAATTATAAATATAATATATTATAGTAATATAATTTAATTTGTATTTGGGCGGGGGGCCTAGTTTGATTGCCTAAAGAATTTTGTTGCAATCAAGTATTGCAGTTTTCTTTAAAAATAAAATAAAATTGTATTATATAAAAATTATATTATATTATATAAGAAAACTATATATTAAACGAATTTCATAACAATCGTCTACAATAAATATTTTCAAAATATGCTATAAGTACCCAGATAGTGAGTGAATAGTATAAATGTTATAAATTCCGCGTAAAATGAACGATAAGAGGCCACTCAAGTGTGTTGGATATTTCATCATTGTTTCCACTTATATTTATCAATGTTATAGATAGATAAGAGGCCAGTCCACATTTCCAAAAAAAATGAAGCTTCTACGATATTCCATCAATTGCTACATGTGACAAATTTAATATTAAATTATATTTTATTTGTATTATTTGTAAATATATTTTATATTATATTATATTTGTATTATTTATAAATATATTAATTATTAATTATAATATAAATTATAAAATATAATACATTAAAATAATATAATTTAATTTGTATTTGGGTGGGGGACCTAGTTTGATTAGTTAAAGCATTTTGTTGAAGGCAAGAGGTCACGAGGCCTAGTCTCCCCCCAAACCCATGGTACCAGGGCTTGTCGTGCCACCGCCACCAACTACATGACAGATTCCTCCAGTCTTATAAACAAAATCAATAAATAAATAATTTGTATTATATAAATTTTTTATATTATAATATATAAGAAAACTATATATTAAACGAATCCCATAACAATTGTCTGCAATAAATATTTTAAAAATATGCTATAAGTACCCGGATAGTGGGTGAATGGTATAAATGTTGTAAATTCCGCGTAAAATGAACGATAAAATGAACATCCAAAATTGAACGGACGAAATGATTTGTATGGGGGGAGTTCCGGCCGCCAAAAACAGGTCAGGTCTTTTCAAATAGAATAGCCTTCGGGCGTAAATAAAATATATATTTTACAATCGTAGTACGCGAGTATTATAAATTAGGAAACTTTTAAAACCATTAAATGCCCGTTCGGTCATAATCGGAACTGACTGCTGCCATCAAGTAAAGAAGCCTTCACACTCAAAATCAGGCTTGACATGTAATTTAAAGATTTGATTCTGCATCGAATCTTGTCACCATAATATACCTGTTCAAAAATTATCTACCCGTCAGTACCTGCCTTTATTTTCCCCACTTCTTCTCTATCCTCAATTCCTATGGTTGGCCTCTTCATTGTGGATCGACTGTCATTGCCCTTCACACTCTTTGCCCAAACAGTTTATTTTATACTTGTGTTATGAGGTCGCGGGCTTCCGTTGTTGCGGGAGTTGGAGAGAATGAAGTCTCTTCCGTTGTTGCGGGAGTAGCAGAGAATGAAGTCTCTTCGCCATTCTATAAAGATGGGTTTAATGAGGTACCTACGCCATTCCCAAAGAGCCCAAAGAAACAGCAACCAAGGAGCACCAGAAAGCGCTCTAGTAAGCGTAGAAAGAGGAAAAACAAGGGAAGAATCAGTTTGGAATATTATGACAGAGGTGATTATGAGTATGGGCTGGGTTCTGGGCCTCGCGTTTCAGAATGTTTACCTTCTCGTCCGAGAAATTACGAGGAAAAATACGAGCAGAAGGTGAATGATTTGGGTTTGCTCGAGGTCGAGTTTGAGCGTTTGCTGAAAGAGAAGCAGCGGGTTTCCAAAGAGAAGCACCGAACAGAAGAGATCCTTAAAGAAACAAAGAAGATGCTTCAATTTCACATGGACAGGAGTAATCAATTGGAACAAGTGCAGAAAGAATTTGATAATTTGAAAGTTGCTCTGGACTGTGTTATTGAAGATAATGTCATAGTATCGAAAGAGAATGACAAGCTATTAGATCTCCTGAGAAAAGCCGATGAGAAAGTAGCACATTACATACAGCAATCTGATCAGCTTAAACGTGAAATAAATCTTGTTACTCAAGACAAAATTACAGTTTCCAAGGAGTTAATGGAAATGAAGAATGTCTCCGAGGAGTTAATAAAGACTAAGACTGTGTTAAATCACAAGGAGAGTGCTTTTGCGAAATTTGTTGAGGAGTTCAGCAGTACAGATGAAGGTAAGAAAGATGAAGTCTTCAATTGCCTTATTTGCATGGAGTCTTGCGTTGCATCAGGCGACCATAATACCTGGTATGCTGGCTTTCATCAATTCTTTGTTTTCAGGTTAAGATTATATGATCGATTCCTTGCAGTTTGAAGTTGATAGAACTTTTACTTCAATGTGAAAATTTGCAGCTCTCTTGCCTGTGGCCACTTTTTTGGTAGGTCATGTATAGAAAAATGGATTAAAGAAACTGGTGCTAAGTCTTCTAAGGTAAGATTATTTTCTTCTGAGTTGTTTACGCCAGATGGAATGGTTTTTATCAATTTTATTTCTAACTTTGGATTTTTTTTTAATATTTACAGTGCCCAGTATGCCAGAAAAAAGCAACCCTAGGAGGCATTAGAAATCACTATACATGACAGATACCTTCTGGTAATTAAAAATCACTATATATAATGATTAGTCTAGATAGTTCATTACTTAGAACTAAATAATCAGGATTTGATAAATAAATATAATTCATGTTTCTTATCATCCATCCAAATTATAATACATGAATTTAATTGTAAAAATGCAATAATAAATATTCTCTGTATTTTTATTTAAATCAGATTGTTAAAGTTTTTTTTTTTTTAATCACATTCCATAATCATCAGAATCCTAATTGTAATTATTATGAATACATATAGTCTGATGACATTCACTTCTTATATGTCTATTGACCATTCTATAGGTAATCTTTTATTGATATTGATGATATGCATTTTTCATTTGATATTTCAAAATCCCATATTTTTTCATGCTTTAAAATATAGTAATAATACACCATTTTCTGTAAACTATTAGTTTTTAGTACTGACGCATTATTTTATTTTTTCAAAGCATTAGTACTAAGACTACCGTTATTATGTACAGAGCACTCAGAGAAGCTTGCAACCAGAGGCTAGAGGTTTGTCAACATATAGGCTAGAGGTTTGTCAACATATCGGTCCTTTGGAGTCAGAGGAAAAATTTCAGCTAAATTTTGGTTATCTGATTTATAGTTATGGTTAAATTTTGTATACAGGTTAAAACAATTAATATATGGTACAACTCCTCTCTGATTATTTTGTGGTATTCAGGAAAATTACAAATCTGTTGTGGTCAGCTGAAACTTTTATACTAAATTATATGATATTTTATTCGAATTTAATTTTGTAAATTTTGATATAATTATGCTAATTCGTATTTTAAAAGTAATGATCTATATTATATTTTTATAAAGATAAAAAGTAAAATTATTTATAAATATAAAATTAAAAGTGTTCTTTTTATAATAAATTTGAATAAAAATTTATGATAAGACTTATTTTAAAAGTAATGATCAATATTATATTTTTATAAAGATAAAAAATAAAATTATTTATAAATATAAAATTAAAAGTGTTCTTTTTATAAGAAATTTGAATAAAAATTTATGATAAGACTTATATTCATTAATGTTAATGGTTTATATCTGTAGTTGTGTAATATCATTTTAATTTTAGGTTAATATATATCATAGAATTTTCTTTCCTTTTTTAACTTTTTTTATTGAGAGGGGTAAATGCTTTTGACGGGGAACTACGAATCAATGAGGTCACAACCGGGGGACCTCATCCCCCATGTAAACACTCAACAATTACACCCCAATGGGGTTTGAACCTTGACGGCAAGAACAACACAACATCTTAACCATCTCGCCATGCCACTATTGGCTTCTTCTTTCCTTTTTAACATTTTTGGAGAGTTTTTCTAATTTCATCAAGATCTATTATTTGTATTTTTATTTATTGAGGTCAAGATCTCACAAAAAGTGAATCAAAGTTGGGTCAGTAAAAATTTAGAAGCCCTAGTTTCAATGGAGATTCTTCTGTTTTATGGAAATGATGATGAAAGAGAATAGTCGTTCCAATTCATAAGGACTTATGGTAGATATTTGGTGTGAGTCAAAAATAACTTCAAACTTGAGTGGTAAATCTTTCAAATGGTATATATAAGTGTGTATTGAAACTATATTTTCTAGAAGAAATCAAACTAGCTTTCTTAGATAGATGGGTTGAAGAAGAAGACGAAGAAGATGATGATGATGAACATGGTGAATAGGAGGATGAGAATAAGAACTAGAAGAGAAAAATGAAGAAGAATGAGGAGAGGAAGGAGGACAAAAGGTAGGAGAAGAGGATGATGAATTATACAAGTACATACACTTTATATCCAAGGAAGGAAGATTTAATCTTATAATTTCATGAATACATTAAAAAAACATGCTATTTTTTCAATAATCGTCAATAGCAATTATAACTTTATCAACATGAGATTAGCCAAGAAACTATAGGTACACATAATACACATCAAGGATAGTCAATAATAGGTAATAATATTCAATTTTTTTGAAGATTTGAAGCTCTCTATGTATAAGTATGTTTTCATTCAAATTTTGATACTTTGAATATGAATGAGTTGGATATTGTTCATTTATATCCTTTGTTTAGAATCTTTGGGAACAATAAAAATCAATGTAGAAAAGAAGCTCATGAAGCTTTGGCATATGAGGATTAAAGTTACATTGTAATATATTACGTGTAATTATATTAAGAAAAAGAAGTCAACAAATAGAAAGTTTAAGAATCTACTAAATGTTTCATCAATGAAGTAGAGGACAAACAAAAGGAGCAAGATGTAGAGAAAATATATGAGATAAGTGGTTCTTTTCATTAGCTAATAAAACAAGCAACAAATAATGGTGAAGAATCATTGAAGGTTCTAGTGATAACAAAGGGTGCAATATATAGGTATCCACATTATTGTAAGAGGAAAGAATCATGAAATCATTGGAGAGGTATGATAATATAGGGAATTAACAAGATAATCACTATGGATCTACATAGAATCAAAGGAACAACAATTATTGGCAATGTAGGAGTAATGGCTATATATGGTAGGAAATGATTTAATATGATAAATAATTAAATCACATGGGTGTAGCAAAATATGGATCAAGGATGGGATCTAGGTACCATCAAGATAAAATCACTACAAAGATCAACTATGGAAGGTTTTGGTCATGTCCACTCATATTTATAATGACTTTTGGTAGTCATGTTATTTAACTACTCATATTTTGGGGATTAAACAACATGTCGATGAGCAATGATATGTTATGTACTTAAGAATATGATATTATAATGTATTTGGGTAGATGGAGATGCCAACATGTGGCACACATCCCTTCAATCAGCTATATTGGGTCATGTGAATAGATTTTGTAATTAACTATACTAGGTGATGAGTAGGCATTCATTGGGATCACCCTTGCATTAAATAAAGGAGGGGATTATCATTGTAAGGAGATGTGTTGAGTATGATATTATGTTTGGGATCTCTTGGCGATATAACATGGAGTGGCTTCTTCTATAAGGAGTATCATACAATGTTACCTCCTCATCTCAAGGGTTTATTCTATTTTTTCATATATTGGATATTAGAGCATCTTGGCATATAAACTTATCATGATATTAGAGCATCTTGGCATGAATATTTTTCATGATATTGGCTCCTTATTGACCTCTTATAATGATGCATTACCATAACTCCTCTTCTTCTTATCCCAACACTATCCATGTCTCCTATGATCACTATTATTCCCCATAGTATAGCAATTACTTCGATCATTCCTCCTACATTTCCTATTACCTTTTTGCCTCAATATGGTTTATATCCTAATATAATCCTTCCACCATAGCTAATTATAGTGGTTTCATCCCCTCTCTTGTTTCATTTTAATCCAATCCTTCAACTCACTTAGCCACTTGTGTTACACCCTTTATTTATGTTTCTCATGTGATTCCTCCTTTCCAACTTATGGCTCATACCATCCAACTGTACTCATGCATGGCTATGCCATTATCCCGTACCTTAAAACCTCATTATAACTCCTCTATTATTTGGCATACACCCAACACTACCCTATTTATACTTCTACTTTAAATGCATAATTATAAATAGTAGTGAATCTTAAGAAACAATCACAATAGAATAATCTTAACTCTTACCATCCACCACATCACACAATATTAAAATTCAATGTGGTTATATATCCATTCCCTAGTGGTTTTTGTGGTCCTTGGATTTGAGTTGCATAATTGAAAAGGAGATCTAAGTATCTCCATACAATATTTCACTATAATATTTATTTGTTTCACATATGATGATAACATATTTGCCAAGTTATTTCTATGAACTTTAAGGAACTATGCTATCCAATGGTTTTATTCTCTATCTTTCTCTTATATGATGCTTTGATGATTTGGCTACAACCTTCTTAAAGCATTTTCATATAAATATGGATTTAGAGATAATTATGAATGAATTGAATAGATGCACCTAATATATTGAGCCTATAAATGATTTTTCATCCATTTCTAATCTTTGTGTGGTAATTTGAAACATCAATTTGATCAAGGCACAAATTATATTTCTTGAGGCTATCCTTCATATTATCAAAATAATGTGTATTTGTGTAGCTTTTGATTTTGTATAGATATGTGTACACATTTGGGATATCTTTGAAGGTCAAACTCTTTGTCATGATCTCTTTTCCCTCTCTTATTATTTATATTATTGTAAATAATTGCATTAATGAAAGAAGTGAATTAGATTGCATTTCAAATTTTGATTTATTTTTTATTTCTTTTGAAATAAATATTTTTATTAGGATTATCTTATGAGAATATCTTTTTTTTTACGACATTATTTTATGAATATAAGTATTTGACATGTGATTTTTATATGATCATTCTGGATTTATTATTTCCAATGATATTGGACCATAATTTGATTTTTGTTATTTAACATTATAAGATGTTTATATCCTGATTTTTATAATATTTATGATGTGTTTTACATGTATATATGACTATCACTATTCTATCAAATGTTATCATTATTTAATCATTACAATAACTATGTTTTATTTCTAAAATAATAAATATTAAGCACAATTATTGATGGAAAGGTTTCTTTTGCATTTTCCTTGATCGCTTATTTTATTTAAATTAACCGTTACAAAACTCCACTATTGCAACTACTTGGGAGATGCTAAAAATAGCCAAGTGGGTGTAAAGGAAGAAAATATTATTGTCATTGAAAGATGATTTCTCTTATGCAAAGGGAGTGTGAGTATGAGGAGGAGAGAGATGCTATAAACACACACAAGCATAGAGAGAAAAGAGAATGCCATTGAGAGGTATGCAATTGAAAATACAAAAGGGAGAGTTCGAGAGTGGGCATAAATGTAATAGGTTATTGTACTTGTAGATCCCATTCATGGCCTATTTTATAAATTCTATTTCATTAGATTCTATGTAGAAGAATTTATTGGTAGATATGTTAGTCGACATTTGAGTAACTGTTGATCATGAAAGCTTGCGCTTCTCCCGAATAGCCCTATGGGAAATTCAATGAGTGGGGGACCAATTTGCATCTCACTGAATGACATTCGGGATTGTTCTAGAAGTTGAATCTTCTTTGTGCTTGGGGAAAAGGGGAAAGAGAAATGTAGGGAAAACAAAAGGTGGCGATGCGCCAAAGGTTTTATAACATTTCAAAGCCTAGAAGCTTTTTACTCTTAATGAAATGTACACAAAATGCCACAAACCCTTCATTGCTGGAAAAAGAACAAACAAACAACTAAGGCTCGAAAGAGCACAAAGCAGTCATTTGAATCTCCTTGTGGGAATCACCCATTAAAGTCCGATAGAAGCAAGAAACCCAATACTAAAAGGAATACTTGGAGGTGCTTGACATAGAGGTTGGGTGTAGAGTTCTACAAATACTATTTAAACTATAAGAATTCCTCTAATTCTCTTGCTAGTGGTACTCCTGTGAAGGCTTGCTCTATAAGTATGTTGTAATCAATATTTTTTTTAAGTTGCTTTGGAGTGTGGGGTTCTTCTCCTGTAAGAGTTTTCCTCACATACAACTAAGTTATGATATTTATTTTTTATTTTTATTTAAATATTTTTTTATTTGTTTAATTCCTAAAATTTTGAAATTTATACAACACTCTCCTAATGTAACGAACTAACCCTTCTATGAAGTAAAAACTTCTAATTTTACACCAAACGAGTAAATAAAACAAGCAACATGCCATTGCGAATAATTTTCTTTCTTTTCTTTATTGATAATTTCCAATCAATATGTAAAACATATACAATATGAATTCCTTTTCATTTCATAAATACATCAATGTAAAAAAGCATACAATTACATACATAGCTTGAAGAGCTTTAGAACAAATAGTCGTAAGACGGTCCAAGATCCTTCCTTTCAAATCTTGGTTCTTTTGTCGCCTGTTGTGGAGGACAAGCATCACTCAGGTGCTTTTTTTCCAACCACAAACTCTTAATGTAGTCCCTCGCACATCAATAGATGGCCCTTCCCTTCGACGAAGAGATTGGTAGAGTAACCGATAACGAAAACCAAATGAGCATAGTGTTGTGTCCTACATAACTATAGATTGTAATACCACAATCTCAAACTAGTATGTAATAGTGGATCACAGTGAATTGATAGTGTAGTCTCAGTAGTCACACAATCTATAGTGGAGTCTTGGACATTACACTACTTTTGACAAATGTTACATTCAGTAAACGACTGAGAGTCATCTATCACATACACTACTCAGGGTCGATTTGACTTAAGACTATCTTAAGCTATGCATAGGTATTGTCCTTCAATGGATAATTTGTCACCCCAAACTAACCTATCACTATTTTAATCTACTTAAAATGAATCTATTTAACAAGTACACAAGCTCCCTCCCATACTAGATTAACTATCCTAGGAGTAACACAAGCTTTCCTAGTTAAATCAATAACTTGGCTAGGTGTACCTCAAGTGACTCTTGCATTCAATCAAGCCTAGTGTATAATAACTATTAAATGCATTGCTATGCCCATCTCTTGCATTGCATTCAACTTGCTGGAATGATATGATTGTTGGTAGAAAAATTTTGGAATCAGGGATAGGATGGCACATCAGTAGTGGCAATCAAACTAGATTTTGGGAGGATAAATGGCTCTTTAAGGAATCCCTTATTAATATTGAAAGATTCAATAGATGGGCAGAGCAATGTAAAGTTGTTTTTGGGGAACTTGTCAAAGACTACTAGTATGAAGGAGACTTGGTGAACTTATGCGTGATCAGTCAGGAGTTGGCTCAACTTCAATCCTCCTTAAAGGCTGTCAGCTTGGGACATAATCAATAGGATGACACTCTTATCTGGATGGATAACCCTTCGGGTAACTACTCTGTCTCTTCGGTTGTCTCTTTGTTGTCCTTCTCTCAAACCCCCCTCCCTTTTGGTCTAAAGCCTGGATTAAACACTTGACTCCAAAAGTCAATATCTTTTTCTGGATAATGCTTCAGAATAAGGTTCTCACAGTGGACAATATTTGTAAATGGGGATTTCAAATCCCCAACAGATGCTACCTCTGCAAGAGTGAGGCAGAGTCAGCCAACCACTTGTTTCTCCACTATCTGTTTGTTTCCTTAATCTGGGGAAAATTATTAGCTATCTGGAATATCTCTTGGGTGTTCCCCCAAACCATTGAAGAGTTCTTTTTACAATAGAAATCCCCTACTCAAAATCCCTACTTTCAAAGGATATGGGCTTTCTTATTCCCTTTTGTTGCTTGGGGAGTGTGGAAAGAATGTAACAATAGACTTTTCAAGGACAAGGAGGTGTTGGAGAATAATGTCTTTGAGAAAGCTTTTAGGCTTACAAAGGAAAATTTTAATAATGTGATTCCTCAAAAAGCTCTTAACCTGGAAGTTGTGGTGTGCACCCCCTATGATTTAATTATAGCAATAGATTGGAACATTAAAGTGGATATTTCATCTACTTCCAAGCCAGTTAAGAAAAGTAGGGAGGGTGTTTGCTAGACCTTTCCCCCAAATGGTTGGTATAAAACCAACTTTTATGGAGCCGCGAAGGGAAACCTGAGTATGGCCGGAAGTGGAGGTGTGCTAAGGGATTCAAATGGTAACTTTATGGCGGCTGTGGCCATATCCCTAGGTCACCAAACCAACCATGTGGCGGAGGATATAGGAGCATTTCAAGCTTTAAAGTTAGCTCATAATCTGAATATAACAAACTTATGGCTTGAAGGAGATTCTAAAAATATTATTGATTGTCTTTTAGGAAGGACCCTGCCCTCGTGGTCGATTAAGAATTGGATAGATGAAGCAAAGTCTATTCTAGAAAATTTTGAAAAAGTAAAAGTTTCACATGTCTATAGGGAAGCTAACAGCATGGTAGATTATTTTCTGAATGAAGGGGTTAGGAAGCAATGATTGAACACGTGGCAGAATTGTAGGGACTTGAGAACTGAAGTCAGGGCCTTGCTAGATTATGATGTTACACATGGGAAAGAGGCAACTACATTCAATGATTAAAGAGAAAGGGGCCAAGTACATTGAAATCAATAGATTTTATGGGGTTGTGTCATGTTACTTAGAAGGGAAGGAAAAGCGGCACACTTTGTGGGTGCATTAGAACAGCTACATAATTCTGCAATAGGTTGTCAGCGCTGGTAAAGTCAGAATTAATGAGCAAACAAATATGGGGGGGGGAAGGAAAAGAGTTGAGCCTAAAAGCTATGAGGTGCACACTAGGAATGTCAAGGTTTGGGAGCATATTGAAAGAGGTGGCTTGGTTCCATATCTGGAAAAACTTCATGGGCCCGATTTTGTGGCCATGGACTACTTCGAGAAGAACTGGAACAACGGCGAAATAATTATCTTTGGAAGGAAGGTGAAGCTGGATGAGCAAATTATAGGGGAGATTACTGGAATGCCCACTAAGGGCGTGAAGTTTTATCGCGACAAAAGGTTTTTTGATGAGGCGGTCATCATATTTCCTAAGAAGGACAAGGAGAAATTGAAACTGGTTAAAATCTCTAACAACTATTTTGAAATTGACACTATCAAGGCTTTGTGGAGAAAGGTACTTCGTGTTATAATGGAGTATATCACTCTAGACGGGAGATTTAACAGAGTGTATGGGCACCATTTTTCCATTCTTAACCACTTTCGCCATAAGGTACATATTTCTATTCCTCACTACCTATTATGTTCGTTGAGTAATAGCCTTGAGGACCATAAGAAAAATCCCAGGAGATACCCAATTCTTCATCTTGGTCTTATTAGGTTAATATATGAACACTATCAAAACATGTTGGCTTTATCTAACCCTATTGCCTCTGCGGAGTCTAAGGACTATGACACTGATAGTGGGGGTTCGAAGATTCAGCCAAACCAGGAGAGAATTGTTGAAACCCACCCGTCCTCTAAGATCTTTGGTAAGAAAATCTAGTCTATAGAACCCCAGCCTGCTAAAGCTAACCTGGAGACCTTCCCCAACTGCTCTGCCCCCTTAAAGAATCTTGTTCTTAAGGGCTCCCCTACCAACAAGTTGGTTTCCTACTCTGCAAACTCCTTGGAAAACAAAGCTGAGAACCTTGAAGCTAGTAGAAATTTTGTGCCCTCCCCTCCTGCCTCTTTCAGATTTGAAGGTACTAGACTTCCTAGCTCCCCCAACCCGAGTGGGGTTAACCTCATATTAGACTGGGTTTAGTCTGGTGGCATTTTGGCCTCTACTAGAAACAACATCAGTGACATTTTTAGGGTCTTGAAATGGGCCCATCAAGAAATTAATTAGCTTAATCAAAGAAACATTGTAACGCCCCGCCACTCAACCCTAGGAGAAGTTGCAATTTACAACATAAACGAACTAATTTTCTTTTAAAAGAACAATAAACATGCACGTTCTAACCATTTCCAACCAATCCCCTAAGGTTACAAGACTGAGTTACTTAAACCCAAACAAGAAACATGAATTAAATTCATAACATTTGAATTACTTAACAATTAAGAGCGCATACATTCCATGCAAGATAATCTACATCAAATAATAAGAGATACCACTTGGTTTCAATAATATAATTTACAACAAGATTACAACACTCATTCCCCGAATGAGGTAAATCCAATAAGTATAATTACATATTACAAATTCCACCTCGACAACAAATGAGGGGTAATAAAATACAAGATCAACTGAATGAATAAAGCATGACAAGATACTAGAACCCATGAGCTCTCCAACTGGAAATCTCGTCCACACAATCAAGAAGACGAACCAACGGATTAAGGTGCACGTTCCACCCAACCGTGCGATACCCAAAGGCTCACCCCCCGTGCTAGGAGATAGTAACCAGGAATCCAACACAATACCATCTACCACTAGACTCAGGCAAAAACATAAACTAAATTGAAACAATTACGACCACAAAATCACTTAACATAAAGTTACAGTGCTTCCAGAGAACAAAGATCTTTTACGCAGTACAACAACTAACTTTTGGTTGACATAGCAAGAGTGTCACACGACAATTGTTATGAGTTACCTTGGCTCAACTGTCTAAGGCAACCGAACCCACATCTTGGGCTATCCAGACTCAACTCTACCAGCCGCCGGACCCTCATACCAACTGCGCTTCTCGTCTCATCTCAAACCTTAAAAGCGAATGAGCTATGAGAGAGGCATTAATTATCTTAATTAGTCTGAGAGTTTTTCATTAATTCTTTTTTTTTTAAGTTATCACTTACTTAAACCCTAAGTGAGTTACCCTAGCGCCCCTCTGTGTGCCGGACCCCCACATAGAGCCACTCTCCTATCGACAACACACATAGTACAAAGACCTCAACCAATGGGTACTAGATAAGATGACCTCTCCAAACCAAGGAGGGAACAAAAGTACAAAATCCTCTCCAAACACTGGAGGCTACAAAGGTCCAAACCCTCTCCAAACACTGGAGGCAACAAGGTCAAAACCCACTCCTTCCAAAGGAGGCACAGACCACAAAACCCTCTCCTAATCCCAAGGAGGCACAATTCCCCGTTTGTGGAAACTGGGTACAACAGAATACTACAACTTTACACATTTTCCAAGGCAATTTGCAAAACGAACCAATACATGAAACATCCCCACCTAGAGGACTCCTCTGGAAGACTTACTAGACAATCAACCCCATTTTCCAAACATCGAGAATGAACGAACCATGATATAAAAGCATTCTAGGAAACTCAATACCTAATGTTAGGATTTCCTAAACCCAATCCAAGTAATGATGTAGTGAATGAAATTAATTAAATAAAATAGCATTATTGCACATGCTCTAAGTAAATCAAACCACCTTAGCAACATTTAGGTATTTAAAATGCTAACCATTTAATTTCATTTGTTCAATACTACATAATGCTTAAAAACAATTCTTTACAAAATATATATATATATATATATATTTATTATAATATCAATTTCTTTCAACTATAATAATCACATAATCATTTTAACCTTCCTATAAAGGATATCTAAATTATCATTTAAATATGAGCCACTAAAGTCCATTCTAAAACTCAACATTTTCTGATTTATATAAAATTGTCAAAAAAAATAAAAAAATCTTTAAATAAAACAATTATATTTTCCAAACATTATAATTAAATAATCCTTAAATGATTATTTTACAACTCACAACCCCATATTATTTAAATTATATAAATAATATATATTTAAAAAAAAAATAAAACAAGATACTCAATTAAAACTCAAATTATATAATATTGAATATTATATATATGCAATATTATATTATATAAATAATATTAAATATTATATATACATATAATATTATATTATATATATAATAATATATATATTACATATATTATATTAAATATAATATAAAGAGAAATAACAATTTAAAACTAAAACAAAATAAAAATAAAATAAGTTTTAAAAACTTTAGGGCGAACCCTAGGGCACGCAGGCCCTGCCTCCCCATGGGCGGCGGTGCCTGTGTGCTTAGCACATAGTGCCACCTCCCACGGGCGGCGGTGCCTGTGTGCTTGCACACAACACCCGCCTCCCTGCGGGCGGCGGTAGTGGCGGCGGTGGGGGTGGCTCCCCTGCCTCTCCACCACAATCCCAAAAAAAAACAACTTATTTAGTATAATTCAAAAATAACCAAAAAAAAAAACTAGTCCCCCTGTGTTTTTCCATAATGGAAAAAATTTCATAACAAGGAAGAAAATAAATAATTTTTATTGCTAGAACTATATAACTTAAAAAGATGAATTTTCATGGCTTTACAAGCCAAAATATTGAAACATTAACAAAAATCACAATCGATTTCTCAACTCAAATTGGGCAAATCATTAACAAAAAATGGAAACACAACAACATGGTTTAAAATTCCAGTTTGAAATGACAAATCTTTTGGTTTCATTCTATTTTACATTGTTTGATTCTAGTTTGGTTTTCATTTCCAAATTTCAACAAGTTTGCAAGCTTTCAAAACAATTTCTCATGGAATTCATTGGATTTGATCAACATTTCAAAGATTTCCAAATAGCATAATGAGGATTCAATCCATTTTCAAATTAAAACAAAGCAAGAACAAAGGGGAACCTGATTTTTTTCTCCAAGCTTGAAGCCTTCAACAAAGGTGTTTTTAACTCCTCCTTTTTGGATTCAACTCAAGCAAGGTTCTCCAATTCTTCACCAATCCAAGCAAAGCCACATCCAAGAAATCCTTTTCCCAAAATGAAAGTTAAGAATTTTTTTGAATTTTCATTTGCTAAAATAGAGGTTTTCCCCAAATTGGTCAAACCCCTAAAATATCCCCACCCACTAAATTTATTGCACAACTTGGAGGATATTTCCATTTTTTTATATTTAAAACAAATTTCTATTTTCTAATTCAAACCTTGTGCACTTTTCAAAATTCACTAAAATAAAAGAATACATTCTTTGCAAATAATTTACTTTCTCAATAATTTTCCAAAAGTGAAATTAAAACACATTTTCCTTTTATTTATTTATTTAAATTTATCTCCAACTATCCAAATATGATTTCTATTTATATTTGATTAAATCTTAATATCCAATAATTGACAAAACAACTATCACATTTAATAAAACACCATTAATATAATTACTCAATAAACTCAATCAATTTTATTAATTAATTCAAATCAATCCATAAAATAAATGACGTTCAACATTGCAATTAAATACATGTACACATCAATTTAACTACGCAAGCCATTTAATAACCTCTATAAATTGTAATTAAATAAATACTCAAAGTGCAAAGGACCGAATTAAAACAACCAACCTGACAACAACTTGACGACACGCTATGGCTAGGGTGACGACTTGGCACGGAAAACCTAGCTACTATCTACCAATCATTTTTTGTTAATCAATGGACACGCTCAAACCTGTGAACTAGGTGGAGTCGATGTCATGTACCTGTCAACCTGCAACAAAGAGTACATCAAACATGCATATATATATATAATATGATCAAACACACCGTGAAGATGAAATCTCAGAATCGTAGGGCACTTGCAAGCGAGTGATACAATCCCATCCCCTTCACCAATACACAATTACTAACTGATGATTCTAACATCAATGATATGATCACAAGCATAAATATCGTTAAATCAAATATCTTCTAAGTTAATCCAAAACATGCCTTAAAGATAACATCAGAGTAAAATAACATCACATCAAAATATAATATTTACATCACTTAATAGATAACGGTCAAAGTAACCAAGTTCCAAAGTCAAAGCATACACAAAACAAATCATTACAAAGAAAACACTGCCGATCCAAAGAGCCAAAACAGAGGGGTGTTACAAACAGGGCTCTGTATAGTAAATCATAGGAGCTGGAGCTGAAGCTGGCCACTCTTAGCAATGAAGAAGGGAAACCGAATAAGAACAGTATTGGAAAGAAAAGAGGTGACATTGAGGAAAAGTACAAGTCTCTAGAAGAGGAAATGGTTAAAATAAAAATAACTTGAAAATAGTTGTGGAACAAAACCATAAAATGGCTAGGCACAAAGCCATTATTATCAATGCTATGTCTGAAAAGCTGGAAAAAACGCAACAGGGTTCGTTGGTTATTGATTTGGAAGTGAACAAGGAAAGCAAGAATGAGGACCATGGTATTTCTAAAAGGACCTGGGCCAATCTCAAAAGGAAAGAGCCTCCCACTACACAGATGGTTTAGATCTTAAAGAGGGGGATTCAAGATATGAATGAGCTCTGGAAGTTGAGATTGTAGATCTTTTAAAGACACAAATTTAGTTGTTGCTGGATTTTTGGTTGGTTTTTTGGTTTTGTGGCCTTCACTGGCCTTTTTGATGGTTGTGGTTGTTTACTGTTGTTATTTTTACAGCCTTTCCATCTGTGATGTCTTTTCTAAATTTTTCTTTATTTTGTAAACTCTGTGGTTTCGAGTCCCTATAAAATCCATTTTTTCCTCTTTCAAAAACTATTATATACACCATTATCCTATTATGGAGTTCTTACAAACATAATATAAAAACAACCTAAGAGATTCAATTCCCTTTTTCAAAGACACTCTTAATTACTTCTATTGAACATACTGAAAAGAAACTTCAGGAAAACATAGAAAACATAATAATTCTAGGTAAATAAGAAGAAGAAGAGATCCTCATTATTTTTATCGCTTATCCAAATTAATTGCAACAGTGCATCCTTCTCCAACAGTAATCAACTTCTCACAAACAAATTTATGTCACTTGTTGATAGCTCACTTCTCTCAAACAATAATGATACCTCTTACACAATAGATCGCTCTATTTCTCACTCATAAAAACAAGACAAATATGGCTGGTAATAACTCAGAAGTAATGAACTACAAAAGACATATAATCTCTTGGGAAAGAATGTGTCTCTCTTAAGTGAAATGAATCAACTATTTATAGAGCAACCAAGAAATCGTAAAGCCTATAGTTTAGGCATATAAAATGACAACAAGCTTCATGCAAAGCAACTCAACAATAAGGTGGCGATAAAATAAGCCCAGACTCAGCAAAACCTCCTATAGACCGACTTACATCTTTGACAACAATTCAAAGACTAATTCAAAATGCACATGGAGAATTTGAATTATACTCCACCAAAGACATCTATAGGAAAATGCTTCAAGAGGTGGCGTCAAAGCCTCTCTTCTAATATCAAGTTAGCGTGGTTTCAGAAGGAGTGAAACAATCAATAATAAATCTGCAACACTTAGCATGTATTGACTGAATTAAAGGGATGAGTCGATTTAACCAATTAAAGAAATTGGACAAAGTCCACATTACTCTTTTTCATTGTGTCGACCAAGTCAAAGTTAGTAGTTAAAATGTATTCATATGTTTCCACATATGTGACATGGCCAGTGAAATGTGGCTTTACTTACACAACCGTAAGCATTTCCAAATCGACTTCCAATTCCATAGTCATTGATGATCATTATCGACCTTTATTGCCATGGTCATTTATGTCTAATGTAGGCTTTATAAATCGACTTCTTATTGAATAAGAATTAGTCGAATTCTAATAACATAAAAATAATATGTTAAATATATATTATTATTATATATATTTATATAGTATATATTATATACATATATATATATATATATATATATATATTTAAATACCTTGACATATTTATATATATATATATATATATATATATCGTAAGAGTACATGAAATATAGTATATAATAAACACATTATACTAGATGTATGCATATATGTATATAAATGTATATGCCTCCATGTACACGTATATATAGGTATATTATATCGATGCATCCATATGAGCATGTCCTTTCGCTAATGTACGCTTGTATCAATATATATATACATATGGATAGGTGTATATACTATACACATATATATATGTTCACATCTGATTCACATACATCCAATCACAATTACTATCATATTGATAAGTGTTTATGTGTGGTACATCTATACATGTCCATATACATGCCATTAGATCCTATTGACATGTATGTGCATATATACATATATTCCACGTACATCCCACTTATCAATATAATAGCAATGGTACAAGAGAGATCTCAAAAGCTCAAATAGATAAACATCACCCAAAAATGCATGCAATAGTAACTAGACTCTCAAATGCAAACTTACTAGCTAAGGATGACTTACCTATTACCCACAATTGACTCAATTAAATCATTCTAATGTGGTGTGTGTATGCTCAAATAGTTTACTTTTATCGGTTACCTGACCAAGATCTTCTCTCGAGTGATACTTCCCCTCCGCCTAGAGGATGGAACACGTACATGCATCCACTAACACATGCACATGACAATTAATTGTTCATAACATATGCAAAATACACAAACATCTCCAAAGTTAGAGTAATTATAAGTCAATAACCTTTCATTCACGTAAATGTAGTATTTCACCATGAGTAACATCAACTGAAGTAACATCAAATGAGTCAATCATCAAATGAGATAACATTCATATTGATAAAAAGGTACAAGCATATTTTATTCATCTCAAAATTCACATTACATCCATATTTATCCTATGCAATAATAGTAAATAATAACTATACAATTGGGGTGTAACATACTCCCCCATTATGAATCATCATCCTCGATGACCTAAGGTATTATTCAAAACATAACGACTAGCATTACATTATTCAACATTCTCAAAAGCATCAAGAATATCACGAAATTTCTTTTGAATTTCCACATAGTCCTCCCAAGTAGTTGAGTCTTCTACGTACTGGTCCAACTGGACTTTGCACTGTAAGACCTCTCTATTATGCAAGTGTAGCTTACATGTTCCTAGTAGTTTGACGGGCTCGAGAGTTACTACTCTGAGGTCCCTTACCTGAGAAGCAATCCAATCAATTACATGATTATCCCCTGGTATATACTTTTTAAGGTAGGACGCATGGAAGACATTATGCATTCTAGCAAGAGCTGGTGGCAACGTGATATGATAGGCTACTGGATTCACTTCCTCTAGAATCTCAAAAGTTCCAACATAATGTGGGGTTAACTTAGAATACTTTCCAAATTTAATGGAGCTCTTGTGAGGTTTCACTCTCGACAATACTTTGTCACCTAAGGAAAAATTACGGGGCACTCTCTTAGCATCAACGTAAATTTTCTGTCGATTGTTAGCTTCAACTAACCTTTGTTTAATAATATTAACTTGCTCATCCATTTCAACCAATATTTCTAGCCTAAGACTCACTCGATCCTCAAGTTTATCCCAACTTATAGGAGTTCAACAAATTCGGCCATACAAAGCCTTGAAAGGAGTCATCTTAATTGCAGAATAATATGAGTTATTGTAAGCAAATTCAACTAAGGGTAAGCATTCTTCCCACTTGTACTGTTGATCCATGCAATACATCCTAAGTAGATCCTCCAACACTTGGTTTACACTTTCTATTTTCCCATTAGTTTCTAGATGATATGTTGAGCTTATATTCAACTGAGTCCCTAGTGTAGAAAACAAAGTTTTCCAAAACCTAGAAGTGATTCGTGCATCCCTATCTGAAATAATCTTTTCAGGAATCCCATACAATCTAAACACTTCCTGCACAAATTTTCTTGCTATGACAGGTGCTCCATCAGTTAGGTTCCCTGGTATAAAATGTTCTTTTGTAAGCTTATCTACAACTACTAGTATGGCATTGTGCTTATTCCTTGACATAGGCAATCCTTGCACAAAGTCCATACTTATGACTTGCCATTTCCTTTCTGGTATATCGTGTGGGTATAACAGGCCTGCAGGATGATGATACTCAACTCTCACCCTTTGACACTTAAGACACCTAGCTACAAAACTAGTGGCATCTCCTTTTATTTCCTTCCATAAGTATAATGGTTTTACATCATCCATCATTTTCGTCACTCTAGGATGTCTGAAATATGGTGATTCGTGTATTTCCTTCCATACCAGATTTCTCAATTCCTTTACATTAGGTACATACATTCTACCTTTGTATCTAAGTAATTCATTAGGTTCAAATTGAAAACCTTCATACCTAGAATCTTGAGGATTATCCGTGAGTGCTTTCTTAACTTACAAATAATACTCATCCTCCTTGCACTTTTGGAGTACTTGCCCCTTGAAATCGGTTTGGATTGTTACTATTGAAGCAATGTGTCATCTTCGATTTAATGCGTCGACAACCTGATTTTCCTTTCCCTTAATATAAATGATATTAAAATCATAGTTAGATATAAACTCTAACCATCTTCTTTGTCTTGTATTCAAATTAGGTTGAGTAAAAAGGTACTTTAACCCATTATGGTCAGTTTTCAACTCAAAGGGTTTTCCTAGCAAACAGTGCCTCCATATTTGCAATATATGAACTACAATTGCCAACTCTAAATCATGTGTTGCATAATTCACATCTCATATGATTTCAACTTTATAGATTCATAGGCAATTACTTTCCCATCTTGCATCATCACACCTCCTAACCCTTATCCACATGCATCCATGATAACCGTAAAGTTACCTTCAGGACTTGGTATTTTTAAGATCGGTGTAGTGGTTAATTTCTCCTTGAGTAGGTCAAAAGCTTATTGACACTTCTCATTCCATTCAAATATTTTTCCTTTCTTTTGTAAAGAAGTAATTGGAAAAGAGATCTTAGAAAAGTTTGTGACAAACTTCCTATAATATCCTACCAAACCCATGAAACTTCTTTCTTCTGACACATTTTGGGTATAGGCCACTCAATTACTACTTTGATCTTCATTGGATCTACAACAATCACATGACCTAGATAATGTACCCTCTTTTGGAAGGATGTACACTTGGAAAGTTTACCATACAACCTATGCTCTCTCAAACGTTGTAGGACCATTTCTTAATGCTTGCAATGTTCTTCCTTGTTTCTATAATAAATCAAAATATCATCTAGAAAAACTAGTACAAATTTGTCAAGGTAATCCCTAAACACACTATTCATTAGGTTCATGAATGTTGCAGGGGTATTTGTTAAATGGAAAGGTAAAACAATGAACTCATAGTGTCCATATCTAGTTCTAAATGCAATTTTAAAGATATCTTCATCTTTAACCCTCAATTGGTGATATCCAAATCTTAAATCTATTTAAATTAAGAATACGATGACACCCCTCATTTGATTAAAAAAATCGTCAATGCATGGCAATGGATACTTACAGTTCTTAACCGTAGCTTTGTTAAGCATACAATAGTCGATGCAAAAATGCAATGTACCATCCTTCTTCTTAACAAAGATGATTGGCACTCCCCAAGGTGAAATGCTTGGTCTTATCAGTCCTTTTGACAATAATTCATCCAGTTGTGTCTTAAGCTCCATAAGTTCAGTGGTTGTCATCCTATAGGGTACCTTAGAAATAGGTTCTGACCCTGGAAATATACCAATAGAGAAATCAAATATTCTTTTCAGAGGTAATCCTAGTAACTCATCTGGAAACACATTCAAAAATTTCCTCAAAATTGGGTACTTCTCCATATCTAATTTTCCAGTTTCATCTATTTTTCCATCTTCTAGTTCTTGTAAAATTTGGTACTCTAAACCACCACTATCCTTCCCAAGTTCTTCAATCTTTACGACAAAGAGTTTACACCCATTCTTCTTAGCTCTTATAAGTTGCATTGTCGTAATTTGTCGAATCCTAACCTTTCTAGGTATTCCTTGGAATTTAACTTGATTTCCAAAATCATCTAGGAATTCTACAGTCTTTGCATGGTAGTCTACTATAGCCCTATGTTTCCACAACCAATTAATTCCTAGGATAACATCATATGATCCTAGAGGTGTGACATAAAGGTTAACTTTTGTAGTAAAACTAGGTAGTTCTATCCTAGCCTCAAATAGACATTTATCCACCTTTGCTCTTGTCTGGTTTGCATACTCTACATCTCAAGACATTTCCATTTTTCCCGCCTTCCTAGACAATTATTTAGCTATTCTAGGTGAAATGAAATTCTCAATTGCACCAATATCAATAAGAACAAAAGTAGGTAAGCCAAAAAAAATATCCAATGTTTTGACTGGATTTACTTGGTAATCTACCTATCGATTGTTCATAGCCACATGTATCCTTTGTTGAAACATGGCCTACTGGGTGGGTAATGAATTACCAAGCGGTTGCGATCTAGAAGTTTTATTGGGACATTCACTTGCATAGTGATCCCCTCTGCATATAAAAAATCCAGAAGCTCGTCCTCTTTTCCCTATGGTTTCTCTAGACATGTTGGTATTTGCATTAACCTTGTTGGTATTACCCATGCTAGAATCATTCCTTTTTCAATCTCTTATGATCTCTTTTCCATTATTATAGAATATTTTCCCTTTTTTCCTTGGAAAATTTTGGGCAAATTCCTCCTTCTTTGGAACTATCTTGTTAGTTACTTCCACATCCTTCTTTTGCTCTTTTCTTTCTTGTCGAGTGGAATTAGCTTTAAGCTTTTGTTCCTACTTAATTTCTTTTTCATATACAAGATCCATTGTTGTTGGACCATGCATATCCACTTCCCCTCCAATTTGATTGTTTAGTCTAATGATAAATTTCCTAATATGGAAACACTCATCCTTATGATATATGGGAACATAGCGCAGAAGTCGAGTAAACTTCTCCCAATATTCATTGACTATCATGTTACCTTGTATTAACCCCTAGAAATTTGAGAGTTTCTAGTCATAGCAAATTTTTGGTAGCCATCTTTTGTGGAAAATCTCCACAAATTCCCCCCAAGTTAATTTCCATGAGTTAATGTTAAGTTCCAACTTCTTGTTCATCCACTAGTTAGAGGCTTCTCTCGCTAACTGATACACACCCCATGTGGCTTTAGTAACCTCATCATAGTTTCATATTTGAAAATACTTTTCCATTTGAACAAGCCATACTTCAGCCTCATCACCTCCAACACTACCGTCAAACTTGGGTGGAATTATCTTCTTCATGTCCCTCAAAAGTTCGGAAGACACAATCTTCTTCTTCCTTTCAATAAATGGTGCAGGTTATTTTTCCTTCTCATGATTATGGTTTTCATTAACCCATGGGAAGAATATTCTCCCTCATGATCATTAACGGGTACTTCCTTTTCTACCCTATCCTTAACTCTTTCTTGTTCAAGGTTAGCCAACCTTGCCAATATTTGGTCAAGTCTAGCCTCTACTCCAGTGGTTCCTTGTCCAACCTCTTGACTTCCACTGGGATTAGTTTGTGTCCTCATATATGTCTTCACCATGCTTATGTGATTGGTTTTTACCTGAATGTTTATCCATGTTAGACAAAGTTATGTTATCAATTATCTTATGGAAAATAAAACATTCATATGCACACACAAGAATTCCATATAAGATCAAGCACATGCTTTTTGATAAACACATAATTTTATTCTTTTCTTGAGGATTTCAATATCCTTTCGATTACATGGAATGACTATTCAGATAGTCAAGTGGAGAGTACCCTTTAGATTCACTCTCGGACACATAACTTAGAGTATAACCTACAGACTGAGAAAATTGTTGTTCCCTATCTTTCTGTTCATCTCTCATCTATTCGTACCTATCCCAAAAAGGATAATAACCTTTAGATTTATCATCCGATACATAGTTACAAGAAGCAATGTCAATATGGTGTTCATCAACAACATTTGTAGTCTACACTTTTCAAAGACATTTGTTCATGAGACCATTTCTTGTCTGGCAATGTCCTTGGTACATATCCCTCAGACTCTTTACTCAAAGAAATTTCTATTGCTTTAGCCAGTGGTAGAACCCTAGGATCCCTAAAGATGAATGCAGGACCAACACTTTCTTCTGAAGGCATATCCTTGGAAAGTGGTAATGACTCAAACTTTTCTGGTGAGATGGTTGGTAGGTAATTGTATATAGCCTCCATCTTCATCTTCCTCTTCACATCACTAATCTGAGAAAGTGTGTGACTAAAAGTTTTGGTGTCACTCAACCAGATAGCATTATCATAGTTGGTTCTCTCTATGGTTCTAATGATGGCTTCTTTTTCCTTCTTGGCCTTGAGGTAGTGCTCGTTTCTGATTACTGACTTTTGAGTCATTAATTTGAGACACACCATCTTGACACAATAAATTCACAACATTAGATAATGTTGGACAAAAAAATGACGAGCTCATAGGTTCTAGAGTTAAACCTGGTAGCTCTGATACCACATGTAATGAACTAAACCTTCTATGAAGTAAAAACTTCAAATTTTACACCAAACGAGTAAATAAAACAAGCAACATGCCATTGCAAATAATTTATTTTATTTTATTTATTGATAATTTCCAATCAAGATATAAAACATATACAATATGAATTCCTTTTCATTTCATAAATACATCAATGTAAGAAAGCATACAATTACATACTTAGCTCGAAAAGCTTTAGAACAAAATAGTTGTAAGACGGTCCATGATCCTTCCTTTCAAATCTTGGTTCTTCTATCGCCTGTTGTGGAGGAGAAGCATCACTCAAGTACTTTTCTACCAACCATGAATTCTTAATGTTGTCCCCACACATCTATCATTCAATAGATGGCCCTTCCCTTCGACGAAGAGATTGGTAGAGTAACCGATAACGACAACCAACTAAGTAGAGTGTTGTGTCCTACATAACTAAAACTTGTAATCCCACAATCTTGAACTAGTATGTAATACTGGATAATGGTAAACTAAGAGTGTAGTTGTTGGAAAAAGGTGCCTTAGATTTACTAGCTTGAATGACTTCCTGCAGCAGTCGTGTTTGTTTCTCTATCAGCCTAACAGTTCTTTATCGACATGACCGTGTTCTCAGTCCCATTGATGGTATTTATTTGTTCACCGTTGTGTCCTCGGTGGGAAGTAGTTACATCACCAAGACTCTATTTCATGTCTTTCTGATAGCCTGAAGCTATGACTTGGTTGTCATCGACATGACTTAATCTTGTCGAAGGGACTCTATCTCGGGTCTCTTCGATGGCTCAATGGAACATGAAAGAATCTTGTTGTTGGGACTTAGCCTTATTGGTGGGACTTTGCCTTGAGTCTCCCTGATAGGTCGATGGGATGTGGTGAGCATGTTGGCGACTCTCATCGGTGTGACTTGGATTTGTTGGTAGAACTCTATCCCAAGTCTCTTCGATGACCCAATAGCTATGTCAATATTGTAAGATCGTGGAAAGTTAGAACCTTGGAACCTCATGTCGCAAGTTTTGGAGTTTTTGAAACCTTTGATTTACTGACCACTATGACAAGCTAATAGGATTCATCGATGTGACTTCCTTATATTAGTGGGAGACAAATTGGTGTCCCCCCGATATGGCGATGGTTGACTCGGTAAGTTGTGAAGAGCGTCTTGGTGGGACTTGATTGATGTTAAGGTGGAAAGTGATGGTTTTTTGCTGACTGTGGATGTTTGGTTCAGTGAATGAACATCATTGGAGGGATTTTGTGATATCGAAGAGAGCATGAAAGAGTCTCTATGATGGCCCAACACGGTTAATGATAGTTGGGAACTGAATAGTTGGTTTCTTGGAACTAAAGTGACAATGGATAAATGGTATACATTGCAACACCTTGTAATGAAGAAGGGTTTTTTTTGGATTCGGTTGATTAATGTTCTACATTGTATGTTATACAAGCATTGTAATAGTGTGAGAGAACAATTCTAATTGAAATCTATATACGAGGTTGATTAGGGAATGGTAATGCTGCTGTGAGGTAACACGTAAGAGTGGAGTTTGTACCTCTGTATGTAATTGGTTTACTGTATACAAAGTGACTTTACTTGGTGTGTGGGTTTTTCTCCCGTAAGGGTTTTCCCACGTAAATCTGATGTTTAATTTTGTGTTAAATTGTCTATTCTCTTGTTCTGTTAATATGCATCTTAATGACTGTAACTTGATTTAAATGAAATTTTTTGTACTTCTTTCCTGAGAATTTTTCATTTGGATGGTTTTTCCGCATTGAGCTTTCCTTACAAGTGGTATTAGAGCCTGGCCAATTGTGTTATCCTTGTGGGTAGGGATGGTTTTTTGTGCTAATTTTGTTCAGTAGGAGTCTTGCAGAGAAATCTAATTGTTTTGATTACGTATTGAGATAGCAAGCACATCAGGTAGAATAGAATTTGAAAAGTTTAATGGCAGCAATTTTGAGCTGTGGAAACTCAAAATGGAAGACCTGTTGGCGAATAAAGATCTTTGGATTGTTGTTATAGGAACAAAACCATCAAGTATGAGGCAAGAAGATTGGGACCTCACATATATAAAAGCTAAAGGGATGATAAGACTTTGTCCTGTTGATTATGTTCCCCTAAACATCCATGAGGAGAAGACTGCATGTTCTTTATGGAAGAAACTTGGTGATATTTATTAGGGCATGTCTCTGTTGAATAAGTTATTGATGAGGAAGAAGTTATACTCCTTGAAGATGGAAGAAGGAGCATTCGTAGCAGACCATCTGAATTCATTTAATATGATTGTTGCTCAGTTGGCCTCTATGGTTGTGAAGATAGAGGAGGAGGATTGATGTATACTTCTGTTATGTTATTTACCTGATGCGGAGGAAATCTTCTAAGATGGCCAAGGAGGCCCTTGATGTTCGAGGTAGATCAAAGGAGAGAGACAAGAAGAAATACAAGAATTCTAAATCCAAATCTGAAGGTAGATCAAAGTCTCCTAGAAAGAAGTCCAAGGTGAAATGTTGGAATTGTGGGCAGACTAGTCATATCCAGAAGGATTGTAAAGAGGGGAAAAAGAAGAAGAAGAAGAATAAGAACTCTTTGGTTAATGATTCTTCTCAGAGTGTCTCAGATGATTTCATTGCAGCCTTGGTGACTCAGGAATTAGATGATGTCTGGCTTGTTGACTCAAGCACATCTTTTCACATGAAATCTCATAGAGATTGGTTCATAAAGTTTGAAAATTATGTTGGTGGAAAGATGTGCCTGGAAAGTGATTCATCTCTTGAAATTGTTGGTTGTGGAAGAGTCAGAATTTAATTTCCTGACAGAAGAATAAAATGAATTGATGGCATAATGCACATACGAGGTCTAGCTCATAATTTTCTTTCTATTAGTAAGTTGAATGATGTTGGCGTGCAAGTCTCATTCTTGAGTGGTGGTTGTAATATAGCTAGAGGCTCGATGGTGCTGGTTAGGGGTGCTCGTATTGACACTCTGTACAAGCTGGACGCACAGGCTATTCAATGTAATAGTGCCTTTGCAAAGTCAAGCAAGGTTGCTTGTGTAGAGAATAAGAATGAAGTTCCTCTGGGTGCAAACTCTTTGGAGGTGAAACCCCCAACAGAGAAAACCATGCTATGGCATCATAGACTTGGTCACATAGGAGAAAAAGCCTTAAAAGCCTTGAAAAATAAAAACCTGGTATAAGGGCTTGATGATTGTAACCTTGAGTTCAATTTTTACGAACATTGCATTTATGGAAAACAACACCATGTTTCATTTTACTCTACTCCTAATAGATCTTTTAGCATACTGGATTATGTTCACTCTGATGTATTTGGTCTAGTAAATTTTCCTTCGTTATCAAAGTCTAAATATTATGTTTCTTTTATTGATGATTATTCGATAAGGGAATTTGTGTATTTTCTTAAAAGTTAGTCATAAGTGTTTAGTTGGTTTAAAGAGTTTAAAAACTTGGTAGAAAATCAGACTAGAAGAAAAATTAAATGCTTAAGGACAAATAATACAGTGAGTTTTGTTCTGCATATTTTGAAAGGTATTGCAAAGACCATGGGATTAAAAGGCATAAAACTATGCCTTATACTCCACAACAAAAAGGAGTTGCTGAGAGGTTAAACATGACACTGATGGAAAGAGCGAGAAGTATGTTGAGCAGTGCTTGTCTGGAGAAGAAGTTTTGGGCTGAGGTTGTGGCTACAACATGTTGGTTAATTGTTCACCTAGTTTGGCTCTTGTTGACAAAACTCCTATGGAAGTGTGGTCTTGTAAGAAGCCCTCTCTGAGACATATTTGTGTCTTTGGCTGTGAAGCATATGTTTATGTGTTGAATGAGAAAAGATCTAAGTTGGAAAATAAAGTTATAAAATGTATCTTCATCGGTTATGACATTAGTGTGAAAGGATACAAGCTTTTGAATCTTGTTACTGAGAAGGTTGTGTATAGTAGTAGTGTAATCTTTCAGGAGTTGAAACTTTCTACAATTGATCTATAGTCAGAGACAAAAGAAGAAGAAAAGAAGAATGATGTAGTTGAAATTCCTCAAACTTTAGATAAAGAGGAACTACAAATTCAAAGTGTACCTAAAACTGGGGAGAGCTCTAGCAGCTCTGGGAGTTCTTAATAGGAAGAAGAACCACAATCTTAGCCTTAGCCTCTGAGGAGGTCTACATGTGAAAAGCGACAACCTGATAAGTATAGATTTTCTATGTTGGACTCAAACTGTGCCTATGGTTTGATTACTAGCACTGATGAGCCTAGGACTATAAAATAGGATATTAATATGTTTGATTCAAATTATTGGTTGGAAGCCATGAATGAGGAAATGGCATCATTGAAAAAAAATGAAACCTGGGATTTGGTACCTTTGCCTGAAGGTCGAAAGCCAGTTGGTTGTAAATGAGTATTTAAGAAGAAAATTGGTTTGGATGGCAGTGTGGAGAAGTATAAAGCTAGGTTGGTCATGAAAGGTTATTCCCAAGTGAAGGGAATTGATTATGGAGAAATATTTTCTCCTATAGCTAAGCTAACATCTATCAAATTTATATTGTCACTTGCAATAGCATATGACTTAGAGGTTGAGCAGATGGATGTGAAAACAATGTTTCTTCATGGAGATCTGGAAGAAGAAATTTATATGTCCCAACTTGAGCACTTTGTTGAAAAATGTAAAGAAAGTCTATTTTGCAAGTTAAAGAAATTTTTGTATGGTTTAAAGCAATGACCAAGAATGTGGTACCAAAAGTTTGACACTTTTGTGTTGTCACTGGGATTTGTGAGATCGAAATTAGATCATTGTGTATTATAAAATTGAAAATGATCGTTTACTTATTATTTCTCTATATGTGGATGATATGTTATTCTTTAGGAATAGTAAGGGTATGGTTTCTATTTTAAAATCCTAGATATCAACACGGTTTGAAATGAAAGATTTAGGATCAACGAAGTATATTTTGGGTATGGAAATCAGAAGGGATAGGGGAAGTAGAAAGCTTTGACTCAATCAGAGTAAGTATATTAATATTGTCCTTGAGAGATTTAGCATGAAATATTACAAGCTCAGTTAGTTGTTCCAATGTTGCAAGGAACAAAAATATCTGTTGAAGATTGTCCAAAGTCTCCTACTGAGATGGAGGACATGGCCAGGGTACCTTATGCAAGTGTAGTTGGCAGTTTAATGTATGCAATGGTCTGTACCGGGCCAAACATTACCCAAGCAGTGGGAGTACTTGGTCAGTTTATGGCTAATCCAGGAAGGCCACATTGGATGTTATGAAGATAGTTTTCAGATATTTAAAGGGTACTTCATAGTATGCTTTGTGTTATCATGACAACTCGGCTGGATCACAAAGATCTCTTAGTATTCATGGATTTATGGAATCTGATTAGGCAGGGGACATTGATAGTAGAAGATCCACTAGTGGATACATCTTCATGTTATTTAGTGGTGTAGTTAGTTGGATGAGCAAGCAACAAGCTGTAGTCGCTTTATCTACTATTGAGGCAGAGTGCATGGTAGAAACACATGCCTATAAGGAAGCCATTTGGATTAGACGTTTGTGTTCTGATGTTGGGTTTAATGCATGACAGATTACTCTTTGTTGTGACAGTCAGAGTGCTATCTGTTTGGTGAATATCCCACTTTCCATGCTAGGACGAAGCATATCGATGTTCAATATCATTTCATCTGTGATATGGTGGAGGATGGAAAGGTTAATCTTGAAAAAGTGGATACTCTAGAGAATGTCGTTGATGCATTGACAAAGCCTATGAGCATAGACAAGTACAGGTGGTGTGCTATTTTGATGGGCCTTGGGGCCTATGATACTCAATAACTTCAAGTTTGGAAGAAGCTAGTAAGTCCTTTGTCAAGTGGGAGCATGTTGGAAAAGGTGCCTCATATTTATTGGCTTGAATGACTTCTTACGATAGTCATGTTTGTTTCTCTATCAATCTAACAGTTCTTTATCGGCGGGACCTTGTTCTCAGTCCCATCGATGGTTTGATGGTCTTTATCTGTTCATTGTTGTGTCTTATCGACGGGAATTAGTTAGATCATTGAGACTCTATTTCATGTCTCCCTGACAACCCGAAGCTATGACTTGGTCATCATCGACAAGACTTACTCTCGTTGAATGGACTCTATCTTGGGTCTCTTTGATGGCTTGATGGAACGTGAAAGAAGCTTGTCATTGGGACTTAGCCTTATTGGTTGGACTCTTCTTTGAGTCTCCCTGATAGACCAATGGGTTGTGATGAGCATGTTGGTGACTCTCGTCAGTGTAACTTGGCTTCGTTGGCGGGACTCTATCTTGAGTCTCTCTAATGACCCGATAGTTGTGGCAATATCACAAGATTGCAGAAAGTTAGAACCTTTGAACCTCATGTCATGGGTTTTGAAGTTTCTGAAACCTCTGATTTATCGACCGCTATGAAAAGCTGATAGGCTTAATCTGCGTGACTTCCTTATATCAGTGGGAGACGAATTGGTTTCCCCTCGATATGGTGATGGTTGACTTGGTAAGTTGTGAAAAGTGTCTTGGTGGGACCCGATTGATGCTGAGGTGGAAAGCAATGGTTTGTTTTTTACTGTGGACACTTGGTTCAATGAATGAACATCATTGGAGGGATTTTGTGTTATCAAAGAGAGCATGAAAGAGTCTCTTCGATGGCCCAACACGGTTAATGATAGTTGGGAACTGAATGGTTGGTTTCTTGGAACTGAAGTGATGATGGGTGAATGGAATAAATTGCAACACCTTGTAATGAAGAAGTTTTTTTTTTATTCAGTTGATTGATGTTCTATATTGTATGTTATCCGAGCATTGTAATAGTGTGAGAGAACAATTGTAATCAGATTTTGTATATGAGGTTGATCAAGGAATTGTAATGATGCTATGAGTTAACACCTAAGAGTGGAGTCTGTAACTTTGTATGTAATTGGTTTATTGTAATAGAAAGTGACTTGACTTGGTGTGTGGGTTTTTCTCCCATAAGGGTTTTCCCATGTAAATCTGGTGTTCAATTTTGTGTGTGTTAAATTGTCTATTCTCTTATTATGTTAATGTGCATCTTAATGGCTGTAACTCAATTTAAATCAAAATTTATGCACTTCTTTCCTAAGAATTTTGTATTTGGAAGACGTTTCTACATCGAGCTTTCCTTACAATAGTCTCAGTAGTCACACAATATATAGTGGATTTTCAGACATTACACTACTTTGGCCAAAGTGTTACATTCAGTAAACGACTAAGAGTCATCTATCACATACACTACTCAGGGCTGATTTAACTTAAGGCTATCTTAAGCTACGCATAGGTATTGTCCTTCAATGGATAATCTGTCACCCCAAACTAAACTATCACCATTTTAATCTACTTTAAATGAATCTATTTAACAAGTAAGTACAAAAGCTCCCTCCCATACTGGATTAACTATCCTAGGAGTAACACAAGCTTTCCTAGTTAAATCAAAAACTTACCTGGGTGTACCTCAAGTGACTCTTGCATTCAATCAAGCCTAGTATATAATAACTATGATACACACCATTCTCCTATTATGGAGTTCTTACAAACATAATTTATAAAAACAACCTAAAAGATTCAATTCCCTTTTTCAAAGACACTCTCAATTACTTTTATTGCGTGCATACTGAAAAGACACTTCAAAAAAATATAGAAAGCATAATAATTCTAAGTAAATAACAAGAAAAAGAGATCCTCATGCCTGTTATCACTTATCCAAATTAATGGCAACAATGCAACCTTCTCCAACAACAATCAACTTCTCACAAAAAACTTTATATCACTTGTCGATAGCTTACTTCTCTCAAACAATAATGATACCTCTTACACACAATAGATCACTCTATTTCTCACTCATAAAAACAAGACAAATATGACTGGTAATAACTCAGAAGTAATGAACTACAAAAGACGTATAATCTCTTGGGAAAGAATGCGTTCCTCTCAAGTGAAATGGCTCAGCTATTTATAGAGCAACCAAACAATCACAAACCCTACAGTTTAGGCATGTAAAATGACAACAAGTTTCATGCAAAGCAACTCAGCAATAAGGTGGCGATAAAATAAGCTTAGACTTAGCAAAACCTCCTCAAATCGACTTACATATTTGACAACAATTCAAATACTAGTTCAAAATGCACATGGAGAATTCAAATTATACTCTAGCAAAGACATCTATAGGAAAATGCTTTAAGAGGTGGCGCCAAAGCCTCTCTTCTAATATCAAGTTGGTGTGGTTTCAAAAGGAGTGAAATAGTCAATAATAAATTTGCAACACTTATCATGTATCAACTGAATTAGAGGGATGATTCTATTTAACCAATTAAAGATGTTGGACAAAGTCCATGTTTCTCTTTTTCATTGCGTCGACCAAGTCAAAGTTAGCAGTTCAAATGTATTCATATGTTTCCACATACGTGACATGGCGAGTGAAACACAACTTTACTTACACAACCATAAGCATTTCAAAATCGACTTCCAATTTCATAGTCGTTGATGACTATTATCGACCTTTATTGCCATGGTCATTTACGTCTAATGTAGCCTTTATAAATTGACTTCTTATTGAATAAGAATTAGTCGAATTCTAATAACATAAAAAAATATGTTAAATATATATTATTATTATATATATTTATATAGTATATATTATATACATATATATATATATTTAAATACCTTAACGTATTTATATATATATGTATGTGTCTATATATATAATCGTTTAATATATATTTACATATAATATATATAGATATAGATTATATATATATACACACACACATTATATATATATATAGGTGCTAATAGTGTCAACATACATCTTATATATATATATGTATAGGAAAGAGTGCAAGCAATATATTATATAATAAACACATTATATTGGATGTATGCATATATATGTATAAATGTATATGCCTCAATGTACACGTATATATAGGTATTTTATATCGATGCATCTGTATGGGCATGTCCTTTTTCCAACGTACGCTTGTATTAATACACATATACATATGGATATGTGTATATACTATACACACACATATATATGTTCACATCCAATTCATATGCAACCAATCACAATTACTATCATATTGATAAGTGTTTACATGTGGTACATCTATACATATGCATATACATGTCGTTGGTTCCTATTGACATGCATGTGCATATATATACATATACTCCACGTACATTCTGCTTATCAATATAATAGCAATGGTACAAGAAAGATCTCAAAAGCTCAAATAGATAAACATCACCCGAAAATGGATGCAGTAGTAACTAGACTCTCAAATGAAAACTTACTAGCTAAGGATGACTTACCTATTACCCATAATTGACTCAATTAAATCATTCTAATGTGGTGTGTGTATGCTTAGATAGTTTACTTTTACTGGTTACCCGACCAAGATCTTCTCCCGAGTGATACTTCCCCTCCGCTTGGAGGAATGAAACACATACTTGCATCCACTAACACATGTACATGGTAGTCAATTGTTCATAACATATGTAGTATACATAAACATCTCCAAAGTTAGAATAATTATAATTCAATAACCTTTCATTCACATAAATACAGTATTTCACCATGAATAACATCAATTGAAGTAACATCAATTGAGACAATCATCAAATGAGATAACATTCATATTGATAACAAGGTACAAGCATATTTTATTCATCTCAAAATTCACATTACATCCATATTTACCCTATGTAGTAATAGTAAATAGTAACTATACAATTGGGGTGTAACATCTAAAAATATTAGTGTATGAAATGTTTCTACGAACATTGCTTCCTTTGAACACTCTCCTTCACAATGGAAGGGATTGTCACATGTTGAATGTCTAGCCTATCTAGGGGTCTCAATACATGGTTCTAGGCACGACATGTCCCCTCCCTATCCTATGCAAAGCCTTTTTATTTTCCTTGGAAATCTCTCATATCAAAATAATTTAGGATCTCATTGAGGAAAAACTTACAATAGAGTTTACCAAAGATATATTGTGAGATTTTGTTATTGTTGCATGAAGGATGCTCAAAAACTATCCACCACTTATACCAAATATTTCCCTTCTTCCTTGGTGTTAGAACCAATGAATAAAATATGTCTTACAACTTATGTGTAAGGATGGATTGATTCTTAGATAAATCAGTTTTCAATTTATTTATTTTTACTTATTTATATGACAATTTTATAGAGCATAATTGTCATGCATTCTCCCTATCATTGTACCATATGTTTAATTGGCCACTAATGGAATCTATATGATAAATGATAGATTCCAATGATGATGTGAGGGATCTCTGATGTGAAGTATTCTATTAAGTATTTTTCAATCCACCAATCAATGCCTGGAGTTCATTTTTGTTGGTATAAGTTTAGATTTATAAATTTTATTATGTGTCATGAAGAGGTCTATGGATAGATGGAGTTTCAATAGAGTTAGGCTCTACTTTCTCTTTGATAGGAATACCCTACACATGGTTTGGTGAATTAGTGTTTGGGGGTATTAAGGGATTTTTAATTCCTAAAATTAGAAAAAAATGAATCAAACCAATGTAAGCAAATTTTATTCTCATTTAACTAGTAAAAACCTAAAAACCCTACCTCCCTGACCTCATGCATGTCATGGTTCAACACTATGTTGGCTTATCTCCACTCAAAGATGTCACAAACATGCTTGTGCTTTTCCTCAATTGTTTTAGAGCTTGGTACAAATGGGGTCAAACTCAAATGAGTTCAACCTCTCTTTTTCTTTGATTTTAATTGATAAATAATACAAACATTTTGGATCACACTCATTTTTTGCTTTTTATGGACAAAATATTGCTTGTGGTCATTTTTTGGTCCCCATCTTTGTGCACACACCCCACATTCTCAACTTCACACTTACCTAGTGTTTATACTTTTGCTCATTTTTTCATACATGATGTTGAATTCTATATCAATCTAACACAATTTTCTAAAATAATAAAAATAATAATTGACAATATATCAATTATAAATAAAAATAATGAAATTAGGATGTTTTATCCCGATACAAGATAAAGATTAGTTATTTTTGTCTAACAATTATTTAAATTCCTTAAAATATAGAAATAATCATTTGTAATATCAAATTGAAACAAAAATATGTAATTATAATTTTCTATGTCAATACAAGACAAAACAATTAGTTAGTTTAATAAAAATGATATGGTAATTTTTTATAATAATAAAAAGTATGATTTTATATCATATAATATGCAAAGCACATTAGAAAATAGAGCATATGAATTCAAAATCATAGGCTTTTATTCTTTGCAAACTATTTCTCTATTTTCTAGATCAATCAAAATGTGTGCACATTATAACATGCACATATTATAACTTATTTTTTAAAATTGAGTTGGATTTTTCTTAGACATCCAACCCAAAGGTTAGACCTACATATGACATGCTTAAATACGTGTTTTGAATAACACACAAAAAACAAGTAGATGTCAAATGTGCTCTCCATTAAGTTTGCATAATTTTAAAATATTATTCTAAAAAATGCCATAATGACGTCAAACTTTCTATTACCTTTATAACCATGTAATTTGTTTTAAAATTCAAATACATTGAGGTTTCCATTCTTAGTTTATGTTGCTAGTGTCGTTTTTTACTAAAAACTTATTTTTAACTTTTTTGGTGTCATCTTTTTTATCTATTCGTCTACATTTAAAACAAATTGAATTCCTATATTATAAACTCCATTCTATACATATTCAAGAAAAAATAATATTTTTTATTAGTTTTCTCAAAATTTAGGGGGTAGCACACAATTTTTTTATTTTAAAGATGTGTCTACTTTAAAAATTAGTAAAATATCATATATTCATTTAAAAATAGCAAAAAAATCATGTATAGACTACATGATGTTAGCTAACCTTCTACCAAAAAGATTTTTGAAATACTTAAAAAAATATTTTAGAGAGACTACAATATATTTTACAAAAATAAAACCACTTTGTGTGCTCCTCCTATTTGACCATTTTAGTCTTTACTAATTAAAAATATACTTTTGAAACTAAATTTTGAGTACTATTAATTTTGTTTTGTCAAGTCTTCAAATTTTAAATGTGGGCATCTTGAATTTCTCTCCCCAAATCAATTTTTACTAATTTTAAAAAAATTTGATCACTTTTGACCCTTTTTCACCCTCTATTTTTGAGACATAATAACAATAGAAAATGATTTGATGTAAAAAAAAGACAATCTTAATCATGTCCTTGTGGTAGTTATTGTTGAGCATGTAAATATTGATACAGCTATTGATTTAGATATTTAATAATGCT
This sequence comes from Sequoia sempervirens, assembly GCA_007258455.2. Classification (NCBI taxonomy): domain Eukaryota; kingdom Viridiplantae; phylum Streptophyta; class Pinopsida; order Cupressales; family Cupressaceae; genus Sequoia; species Sequoia sempervirens. Next base: position 19,434 of record VDFB02348919.1, on the reverse strand, counting down.
TGTAAATAATTGTACTAGATTTAAATAATGTTTTTTTTTTTTAACAACGCCTTAACATTCAAAACCAAATATTTCATATTTCGAAAAACATAATTAATAAAAAAAAAATTAACTTAAACCACGAGGGAAAAGTACTAGAGTGCATTGTTTACCTCTACAATCATATTAAATATGTTTTACAATCGCAGTAGGCGAGTATTTATAAATTACGAAAACATTTAAAACCATTAAATGCCCGTACGGGCATAGTCGGAACTGACTGCTGCAATCAAGTAAAGAAGCCTTCACACTCAAAATCAGGCCTTGGCATGTATCTAATTTAAAGATATGATTCTGTATCGAATCTTGTCACCATAATTTAAGTAATCTTTCCTCGTTAAACTGTAATCGGCACTTTTTTAAAACTGGGCAACTTGTTAGCTCTAAAACAAACCACCGAAAACATCACACAGTCAGTGGCTTACCAAAAGGGATATTTTGAAATTGCTAAACTGGTCAACTCATTAGTTTTAAAACAAACCACCGGAAAAAAGTCACAGTCAGTGGTTTATCAGAAGGGAATATTTTAGCTGCAAAGTGGGAGCAAAGGGGTGGGCCCAATGGACAGTAACGCGGGCATGCTGGTTCCTTATGGCATGCTCGACAATCAGGACAGCTCTACAAAAGGCTGTTTCATTACCACAGGAGCTCTGGAATCAATATTGCTACAATATCAAAAACATAATCAAACTCAACCAAAAGAAATGGGCATGGGGTCAAACCTGACATTTGTCAATGCCAAACAGTATAAAAGGATCTTGCAGCGTAGGCAGGTTAAAATTGCAAGGAAGTTAAAACGGTTGGGAAGCAAAAAATTTGTAGCTATACTTCCCAAAGTAACCTACAACACTCAAGTTGCTTCAGTGGAAAGCATACATCAAGGTAATGCGATAGCTCAGGATGAGAATAAAGTGAAGTCAAATCTGTTGGGAGCAGGGAAAGAAATACAAATCGATGCATCAATAAGGCTGGCAGAGGAATCGAGGCAGCAGGGGTCCAAGGGGTGCTTTGAGACCATCTTAAAAGAGGGAGAGGACAATCAGGACAGTCAGGGCTTATACAGCCCCATGTCAACCCCTTTAACGTGGTCCTCTGAGCTATATGTTAAGGAACTATTGGCCTTAAAAGGGAGGCTGGCCATGCTGGAAGAGAGAGCACAGGTGAAGGATAATGAGTTACAGCTGCTCTCAGTAGCCAACCAGCAATTAGTGCAAGAAAATAAGTTGTTTAGGGACCAACTAAACAACTTTCAACACATTATGGAAACAGGGCAGCGAGAGGTGTTGGCTTTAAAATCTGAATTAAGCCAAATCAAATATAAAGACAAGGTTCAAGCTGATGAAAAACAAGATTCCCATAATTCCAGAGAGTCTGCAGCAAATCTAGCAAGTAAGGAGGCCAAGGAAAAGGCACAATTGGAAAATTTAGAAGGGGTCAAATCATGGGCACAAGCGACAAAGGGGTCGATGGAGATGCAAAGAGAGGATATAAGGAAACAAATCAAGCTACAAATATGGGAGGAAAAAGAAGAGCAGAGTAGAGCAGCAAACATAATAGTTAAAGGGTTGAAAGAACATGGTGAGGGGGAAGTCACAAGCAGGCTAGTAAGGGACTTTCTTTTGGACAAACTTCAGTGGGGAGGACATATCCTTCAAGCAAACAGAATTGGAAAAGCAAATAGAGGAGAAAAGGGCAGAAATATAAGGGTAACCTTGAAGTGTGTAGAAGATAGAAACAAAATTTTAAGAAGCAAAAGGTCTCTCCAAGGCACGCCATTTTATATAGATGAGGATCTAACACCATTGCAGCTAGAGGAAAGAAGGAAAGAATGGGAGAAGGTTATAACAGCAAGAAAGGCAGGGAACGATGCTTGGTTGTACAGAGGTAAGGCCCAATTCAGGGACAACCCAAATCATAACAAATAGGAAAGCGGGGGCCCCCAGGATCACCTCTCAATGGTTAGCTGGAACTGTAGGGGCTACCCTTGGAGGAGGGGGCCTGGTTTGGGGCCCATAGCAGAGGGAAAAGATATTATTGCTCTCATGGAAACACATGAACATGAGGGCTGCAGGATACCTGAATTTGAAGGCTATAACAAAGTTTCAGTTTGGAATGAGTTAACGAAAAGTGGCAAGGGACATGGCGGGGTGACAATCTTGGTTAGGAAAGAATGTGAAAAATTCATAAAAATTGAAAAAAAAGACCCAAATAACCAATACATTTGGATGAAAGTGGCAGATGGGGAGTCTACAATTTGGATCGCAGCTTGCTATTTCGCCCCTTATGGATCTAAAGTGTACAAGAAGAGGAGCCTAGATAGAGAAGATCCATATGAAGCATTAAAAATAGACATGACAAAGTATGGTGCTACAGGCAAGATCATTTTGCTTGGAGATTTTAATGCAAGAACAACAAATAACCAAGCTTTATGCTTTAGTAAAGAAGAGAGGCAGAATAGTAATCCGTTGTGGTTAGAGGAAGAAGAAAATCAGAGGTGGAAAAGGATATCTCAAGACTCAAAAGGTGGTGTTTCGTCTTTCGGTGCAAACTTGTTGGGGTTTTGTTGTCTTCACGATTTAATCATATGTAATGGCATAAATACATTGCCGAGGTCAGGGGCCTTCACATGTCACACTTATAATGGGCAAAGCGTGGTGGACTATGTCATTGGTTCACAAAGTATTATACCAAAGATAATTGAGGTTGAAATAGGGGGCTGCCCATTAGAGCTAAAATCTGATCATAGTCCTATTTACATTAAACTTGGAATGGAAAATGATATCCAGCCGAGAACTAGTTCGCAACCTGACAAAAGAAGGGATCTCCAAGATAAAATTCTGCTAACCCGCGAGAATCAAGACATATTTAGAAACATGCTCGAAAAACAATTAAAAGAAATAAAAAGCAGTGGCAGCCCCAACAAAAACCAAAACTTTATAAACAGCAGCAAGTTGATGTCAATCATTCACAAAGCTCTCACATCATGCAAAAGAGCTAAGGGTAGAAGAAATTCCAAATGCAGTTTTCCAGCTAATCCATGGTATGACGAAGAGTGTAAGGCAGCTAAAAGGGGTTTGAAAATTTCCGGAAAGGAACATGCAAACAAAAAATTGTATGAGAAATTAGTAAGATTAAAAAAAGAGGAATTCATGATAATAAGAAGGAAAGAACTAATTTCTCTTGGAAGGCACAACCCGAAGGGTTTTTGGAGAGAATTGCAGCAGGCTAGAAGTACAAATGAGAATAACATCACAGACAGTCAATGGTTAGAATATGCAAAAATACTGTATGAAAGAGACCAAGAAAAAACCTTACCTCCAGCAATAAACATTAATGATAAACTTTTCACCACAAAGGATATCAAGGTTGGTATTAAAGCTTTGGCAGTGGGGAAGGCTCGGGACATCGATGGTTTACAGGCTGAATATTTGAAATGGGGTTTAGAGATCTTGGCACCGCATATCAAGAAGATTTTCAATAGGATCATTCAGCATGGGTTTCCAAAAAATTGGACAACAAGTGTGGTTATCCCTCTTCACAAGAGCGGGGATGTCAACAATCCGTCAAACTACCGCACCATAATGATTAATCCCCTTTTTGGGAAGCTCTTTGGGAGCATGGTGGAACGTAGAATCAGTTGTTGGGCTGAGAAGGAAGGTAAAAGGGCAAAAGGGCAAGCTGGGTTCAGACCAAAGCATTCTACAATTGATCATTGCATCACTCTCAGACATATGGTAGAAAAAGTTTGGGATAAACAAGGTAATGAGGTTTTTTGCTGTTTTGTTGACTTCAAAAAGGCTTTTGACACAGTCCCTAGAAGCAAACTTTGGGACAGAATGGAGCAACTTGGAATTCCGGAAAAGTATAGGGCTGCTGTTCATAGGCTTTATGATCAGGTCCACGCCAAAATCAGAACAAAGGCGGGTCTTTCAGAGTGTTTTGGGAGTGACATTGGGGTCAAGCAAGGCTGCCCTTTATCTCCCACTTTATTTGGGTTGTACATAGACAAGTTAGAAGAATGGTTAGACAAGAGGGGGGGCGATGGAGTGTTCTTAGCCACTTATGTGGTTAAATTGCTGCTATACGCAGATGATCTTACCTTAATGGCAAATTCAGAGAATGGTCTTCAAGAACATCTAAAAGCCTTAGAGTTGTTTTGTCGGGATGTAGGGATGCAAGTGAACATCAGCAAAACCAAGGTCATGATTTTTACGCTGAAAAGAGCTAAGAAACAATTGAACTTTATATTTGAGGGAAGCTCTTTGCAAGTGGTAAATGAATACAAATATTTGGGTCTCGATTTTTGCAGCAATCTCAGTTGGGAGACTTGTAGGGCAAAAAGGATTCAAGGGGGCTGGAAAGCCCTATACTTGCTTCAAAATAGATGCAGATCAGCTGAGCTATGGGACTGGAAAACAAAGAAGAAATTATTTGGGCTGCTTGTCACTCCAGTAGTATTATACGGCTGTGAAGTTTGGGGCTGCAACACTTCAGCTCTAAAATGGAGGCAAATAGAAAGATTACAAAAGCATCTAATCACCAGCAGTTTTAAAATAAAAAGTACAGTCCCGTATGAGATTGTCCTAGCTGAAGCGGGGGCTTTCCCAATGGAAATGGCAGCATTAATCCATTTATTAGGTTATTTGAAGAGAATTGAGAATATGGGGGAACACCGGTGGCCCAAAATTGTGGTGGAAGAAAACTTAACTAGAAGGAAGAGCACGTGGATGAGGCAAAATACCAAGTGGATGGAAAAATGGGGGATAAGCATGCAAGAGTGTCCAAACACCAATGTAGAAATTAAAAGGTTTGTGAAGGAGAAAGCCAAACAAATCTTGTGGTCAAAACAACTTAGTAGAAAAAGGGAATATTATGTTTTGCACTTTAACCACACTTGTGATCACGGGCAAAAGTATTACGTGGGGGCAGATATAGAGTGGAAGGCTAAAATGTTGATAGCCCAGCTGAGAACTAGCTCTCATCGTTTGAGATGTGAAACGGGGAGATGGACAACACCCAAGGAGGCATGGGCTGATAGGATTTGTTGTTTCTGCTCTTCGGGTTTGGTGGAAACAGAATGGCATTACATCATGCAGTGTAAAGCGTACGAGGACATTAGGTGTAGTTACTTGGATCTGTTTAAAGTCAAATCGTTAGAGGATTTGTTCGAAGAGGAAAAGATCGTTGAAACGGCAGGTTACTTGATCAAAATACACAGCAGAAGAAACAAAATTAGTAAAGAGTTAAAGGGAAACATAAGTACTCGGTGAGGTCGGCGGGTGCTCGGTTTGTATCAATTTGTGGTTTCAGTTCTGTTTTGGGGTCCCATAGGCCAGCTGGTCTCGTGGACGTAATTAAAAGCATTCATTCATTCATTCAATCTCAACTAGTCAAGCATCAGGTACCAGCCTATATTTTCTCCACTTCTGTCTTCAATATCTCGATTGGCCCCTTCGTTGTGGATCGACTGTAATTCTTTTTTACTCTTTGCCCCAACATTTATTTTATACTTGTGTTCTGAGGTCGTGGGCTTCCGTTGTTTCGGGAGCAGCAGAGAATGAAATCCCTTCGCTATTCAATGAAGATAGGTTCAGTGAAGGCATTATTATGCCATTCACTGAAGATGAAGGCATTACGCCATTCACTGAAGATAGATTCAATGAAGTCATTACGCCATTCAACGAAGAAGACTTCAATGAAGTCAGTACTCCAGGCACTGGAGATGGGTTTTCTTTCATGTATCCATTCACAAAGAGCCCAAAAATACGAACAGACGGTGCATGATTTGGGTTTGTTCAAGGTCGAGTTTGAACGTTTGCAGCAGCGGGTTTCCAAAGAGAAGCTCCGAACAGAAGAAATCCAGAAGGAAACAAAGAAGATGCTTCAATTTCATATGAACAAGAGTAATCAATTGGAACAAGTGCAGAAAGAATTTGACAATTTGAAAGTTGCACTGGACTGTCTTATTGAAGATAATGACAGAGTATTGAAAGAAAATGACAAGCTATCAGGTCAGCTGAAAAAGGCGGATGAGAAAGTAGCACATTACGTACAGCAATGTGATCAGCTTAAATGTGAAGTAGATCTTCTTACTCAAGAAAAAATTACAGTTTCCAAGGAGTTAATGGAGATGAAGAATGTCTATGAGGAGTTAATAAAGACTAAGACCGTGTTAAATCAAAAGGAGCGTACTTTTATCAGATTTGTTGAGGAGTTCCGCCGCAGAGATGAAGCTCCAAAAGATGAAGTTTTCAATTGCCTTATTTGCATGGAATCTTGCATTGCATCAGGCGACCATAATATTTGGTATGCAGGCTTTCATCAATTCTCTGGTTTTCAGGTTAAGCTTTGCATATACCAGAATTTTAGTCATATATCAATTTTTTTTTTTTTAAGAAATACATAAAAGTTAGGATGAAACTGTATTATTTGGGGGTTAAAATTATATGGATTCATTGCAGTTTGAAGTTGAGAGAACATTATTTTAATGTGAAAATTTGCAGCTCTCTTGGCTGTGGCCACTTTTTTGGTAGGTCGTATATAGAAAAATGGATTAAAGAAACTGGTGCTAAGTCTTCTAAGGTAAGAATATTTTCTTCTTGAGTTGTTTAAACCAGATGGGATGGTTTTTATCAATTTTATTACTAACTTTGGATTTTTTTTAAATATTTACAGTGCCCAGTATGCCAGAAAAAAGCAACCCTAGGAGGCATTAGAAATCACTATACATGACAAATACCTTCTGGTAATTAAAAACCACTATATATAATTATTTATCTAGATATTTCATTACTCATTCCTTGAAATAACCAGGATTTGATAAATAAACATACTCATGTTTCTTACATACAGGAATTTAATTGTAGAGTAATGAAATGTTTAGTTTTCTGTGTGTATTTTTGTGAATAATAGTTCATGGATCAAACTCTATGATCTATTATCAGGAAAATATGTTTAGTTTTTTGGATTGAAACTGTGTGTATTTTTGTGAATAAGTATCAAACTTCATGATCCATCATCAGGAAAATATGCATAAATTCTTGATGATGGATCATGGACGTTTTAGATAAACTCCCTGATCCATCATCAGGGAGTTTAGTCTGAAACGTTATTCACAAAAATGCACAGTTTCAATCCAGAAAACTAAACATTTCATTATTATAAACTATAAAAACTTGATGTTGTTAATATAAAGTAGAATTACAAATATTTTTTCTGTATTTTGATCTAAATCAGATTGTAGAAGTTTTTACCTTTTTGAAACGCATTTCATAGTTAATCATCAGAACCGTAATTGTAATTATTATGACATGTAATCTGATGACATTCACTTCTTATATGCCTATTGACCATTCTATAACATTTCTCGTTTGATATTTGAAAATCCCATATTTTTTATGCCCTAGAATATAGTAATAATAGACCATTTTCTGTAAAATAGTTTTTAATACTGACGCATTATTTTATTTTTTCAAAGTTTCAGTACTAAGACTACTGTTATTATTTACAGACCACTCAAAGAAGCTTGCAACCAGAGGCTAGAGGTTTGTCAACATATCAGTTGTTTGGAGTTAGAGGAAAATTTTCAACTAAATTTTGGTTATCTGATTTATGGTTATAGTTAAATTTTCCATATGTTACAATTTTTTAAACCTGATGTGGTCAGTTGAAACTTTTATATTAAATCGTATGATAGTTTATTAGAATTTAATTTTGTAAATTTTAAGATAATTGTGTATTTTCTAATTAATGAGTAATGATCAATATTATGTCTTTATAAAGATAAAAATACAAAATTATTTACAAATATAAAATTAAAAGTGATCTTTTTATAATAAGTTTGAATAAAAATTTATGATAAGGCTTATTATATTTATCAATGTTAATGGTTTATATCTGTAGTTGTGTAATATCATTTTAATTTTAGGTTAAAATATATTATAGAATTTCCTTTCCTTTTTTAACATTTTTGGAAACTTTTTCTTTCGTCAAGGATCTATTATTTGTATTTTTTATTTTTGAGGCCAAAACGTCACAAAAAGATAAAATCAAATTTGGATAAGTAGTAGAAATTCAGAAGCCCTAGTTTCAATGGAGATTCTTGTGTTTGATGGAAATGGTGATGATAGAGAATGGTTGTTCCAATTCATAAGGGCTTATGGTAGATATTTAGTGTGAAATCAAGATTATCTCCAAACTTGAGTGGCAAATCTTTGAAATGGTATATTTAAGTGTGTAATGAAATTAATTTTTTAAAAGAAATCAAACTAGCTTTGTTAGGTATATGAGTTCAAGAAGAAGAAGAAGATGATGATGATGAGCATAGTGAATAGGAGGATGAGGATGGGAAGAATAAGAACTAGAAGAGAAAAATGAAGAAGAAAGAGGAGAGGAAGGAGGACAAAAGGTAGGAGAAGAGGATGATGAAGTATACAAGTACATGCACTTTATTTCAAGGAAGGAATATTTAATCTTATAATTTCATGAATACATTAAAAACATGCTATTATTTCAATAAACCTCAATAGAAATTATAACTTTATCAACATGAGATTAGCCAAGAAGCAATAGGTACACATAAAGCACATCAAGGATAGTCAAATAATAGGTAAGAATATTCAAGTTTTTGAAGAGTTGAAGTTCTCTATGTATTAACTTTATCAACATGAGATTAGCCACTTGAAACAATAGGTACACATCAAGCACATCGAGTATAGTCAAATAATAGGGTAGAATATTCAAAATTTTGAATATTTGAAGCTCTCTATGTATAAATATAATTTTCATTCAAATTTTGATACTTTGAATATGCATGAGTTGGATATTGTTCATGTCTATCCGATGTTGAGAATCTTTGGGAACAATAAACATCAATGTAGAAAAGAAGTTCAAGAAGCTTTGGTATATGAGGATTAAAGTTACATTGTAATATATTACATGTAATTACGTTAAAAAAGAAGTAAACAAAGAAATTTTAATAATCTACAAAAGGTTTCATCAATGAATTAGAGAACAAATAAAAGGAGCAAGATGTAGAGAAAATATATGAGATAAGTAGTTCATTTCATTAGCTAATAAAATAGGTAGCAAATAATGGTGAAGAATCATTGAAGGTTCTAGTTATAGAAAATGGTGCAATATATAGGTATCCACATTATTGTAAGAGGAAAGAATCATGGAGGAAAGCATTAGAGAGTTATGATAATATAGGGAATTAAAAAGACAATCACTATGGTTCTACATAGAATGAAAGGAACAACTACAACAATTAGTGTCATTGTAGGAGTAATGGCTATACTTGGTAGGAAATGATTTAATATGATAAATAATGAAATCTTGTGGGTGTAGCAAAATATGGATCAAGGATGGGATCTAGGTACCATAAAGGTAAAACCACTACAAAGGTCAACTATGGAAGGTTGGATGATTGGTCATGTCCACTCATATTTATAGTGACTTGTGATAGTCATGGTATTTAACTGTTGAACTCATTTTTGGGGGATTAAACATGTCAAGGAAGGATGACATGTTATATACCTAAGAATATGATATTATAGTGTATTTAGGTTGATGGAGATGCTAACATGTGGCACACTTTCATTCAATTAGCTATATTGGGTCATGTGAATAGATTATATAATTAATTATACTAGGTGATGAGTAGGATTTCATTGGGATCACCCTTGCATTAAATAAATGAGGGGATTATCAAATTGTAAGGAGAGTATGATATTACATTTTGGTCTCTTGGAGATATAACATGGAGTGGCTTCTTCCATGAGCTGTATTATACAATGTTACCTCCTTATCTCAAGGGTTTATTCTATGTATGCATATATTTGATATTAAACAATCTTGGCCTATAAACTTTACTTGCATGTGGTATGTGATCTATCTACTATATTCTATCATTTTCATTATTATATGTGTGCATTTTACCATCTATACTTTCTAGTTGAACATTATATAATTTTTAAGATCTTACTAGGGTTTGTATTCCCATTTATTTTTTATTTTATTCCTATATTGCTACTTTATGGATTGTGCTTTATTGCAAATTTCATTACCACTATAGCCAACCTTGAAAAGCCTCATTATGGTTTGACTTATTATATATGATATATAAAAAAATAATTTGTTTTTAAATTTGATAGTGATTTTTAGAGCCTTATCTTACTTTCATAGACACAATATATTATTTATGGCATGAGCTACTCAAGACCTTGATCTTTCAAATTGAGAAGTATTGCTCATTTAAACAATGATTCAAATTTTCAACAATGATTCAAATTTTCATGTTGAGAACCATTTTGATGATCCATGAGACTAATCATGAAGCCCACTCGACTAAAAAAGACGTCTCACCTACTAGATAAGAACTCATTGTTGTATTTATTCAAGCCAATTATCCTCATCAATTAGTATCTTGTAAGACACTAGAATGGTTACCTTTGGCATGAATATTTTTCATGATATTGGCTCCTTATTGACCTCTTCTAATGATGCATTACCATAACTACTCTTCTTCTTATCCCAACACTATCCATGTCTCCAATGACCACCATTATTCCCCCCTAGTATAGCAATTACCTCCATCATTCCTTCTATATTTCCTATTACCTTTGTGCCTCAATATGGTTTATATCCTAATTATAATCATTGCACCATACCTAATTGTAGTGGTTTCATCCTCTCTATTGTTCCATTTTAATCTCATCCTTCAACTCACATAGCAACTAGTGTTACTAACTTTATTCATGTTTCTCATATGATTTTCCTTTCCAACTTATGGCTCATACCATCCACCCATACTCATGCATGGCTATGCCTTTACCCCATATCTTAAACCTTATTATACCTCCTTTATTTTTTCACATACACCCAACACTACCCTTGTTTATACCTCTACTTTAGATGTACATAATTACAAATAGTGGTTAATCTTAAGAAATCAATCAAAATAGAATAATCTTAATTCTTACCATCCGCCACATAACACAATATTAAAATTCAAGGTGGTTATAGATCCATTCCCTGGTGGATTTTGTGGCCATTGGATTTGAGTTGCATAATTGAAAAGGAGATATAAATATCTTCACAAAATATTTCACTACAATATTTTTTTTTTTCATATATGATAATAAGATATTTTCCAAGTTATTTCTATGAACTTTAAGGCACTATGCTATCCAATGGTTTAATTCTCTATATTTTTTTATATGATGCTTTGATGATCTGGCTACAACCTTAAAATATTTTCATATAAATATGGATTTAGAGATAATTATGAATGAATTGAAAAGATGCACCTAATAATGTATTAAGCCTATAAATGATTTTCATCCATTTCCAATCTTTGTGTGGTAAGTTAAAACATCAATTTGATCAAGGCATAAATTATATTTCTTGAGGTTATCCTTCATATTATCAGAATAATGTGTATTTGTGTGGATTTTTATTCTTTATAGATATGTGTACACATTTGGGAAATCTTTGAAGGCCAAACTCTTTGTCATGACCCTCTTTTACCTCTCTTAAATTATTTATATTATTGCAAATAATTGCATTAATGAAAGAAGTTGAATTAGCTTGCATTCCAAATTTTGATTTATTTTTTATTTTCTTTGAAATGAATTTGTGTTTATTTTATTAATATATTTTTTTTAAAGCAAAAGGAAAGTGATGTCTATATATTACATATATTAGTTTATGAAATAGATATACAAAAAGTGTGTTTCAGATTGCCAGCTGAAAATGACAATATTACTTAAATCTAAATCTACTATATCCAAGAACATAATATTGATTATTTTTTGACGACATTGTTTTATGAATATAAATGTTTGACATGTGATTTTTATACAATCATTTCAGATTCATTCTTTCCAATAATATTAAATCATAATTTGATTTTTGTTATTTAACGTTATAACATGTTTATATCCTGATTTTTATATTATTTATAATGACCAATACTTACGGTGTGTTTTACATGTATATATGACTTATATGACTATCACTACTTTATCATTATCATTATTTGATCAAAACAATAAATATTAAGCACAATTATTTGATCATTACAATAACTATGTTTTAGAAAAGAGATTACCATCGAGAGGTATGCAAGTGAAAATGCAAAAGGGAGAGTGCGAGAGTGAGCTTAAACGCCATAGGTTAGTGTACTTGTAGATCCCATTCATAACCTATTTTGTAAATTCTATTTCATTAGAGTCTATGTAGAAGACTTTATTGGTAGTTATCTTTGGTGACATTCGAGTAACTACATACTTTCCTACAACATCTACTAAAATGACAGTACCAGTTAATTCCATTTCGTTAGGCTCTGTTCTTCGAAAGTCTTACAGACTGATAGATTTGCAAATCCAAAATTTGAAGTATTCCATGATCTGAATGCCTGGATTTTCTTTCTTATGGTAGTTTTTTAATAAGCCATTGAATTTCGTAGAAGCACAGATTCAACTATGTTACCATTTGAATCTTTTATAAGTGATCCATGACACGTTTATAATTTGTCTCCGGTCTCAGCCCAAAGAATTGTGTATTGCCACAACAAAAAAAATTCCAAGTAAAAGTTTTGTTTCTTCCACTTCTTGCTGCAAAGAGACTTCATATCCATTTCCTATTAGATCTTCTGAATATATATGAGAAGAAACTTCATCACTTCAAATCTCTAAGTCTCTCCGACGTAAAGGTTTTATGCGAGTATTTAGAGTTACAAGTAACTATACAACAACTTTATTGATTTCTTCAACTGTTATGAACTCCAAAGTGTATTAAGCCGCATCTTGTAGCTTCTTGTAGGTCATGTGGATACACTTGAGAGTTGTGGAGTGTGTGTTCATATTTGCATGATGCACTTTGCTCAAAAAAATTCAAACTCTTTTGAACAAATTATTTTTGTGTAAACTTTACATTTATTTTATTTCCTAAGATGGTGGTGCCTGTTCCATGATTCAACATTTTGCATGGCAGTTGCAAATACAACATCTATCATGAATCTCCTTTCCCTAAGGTGTTTTATTTGACATCTCGCAAATTCACTGTCAACAATTCATAGTCAGAAAATTCACCATCAACAATTCACTGTAGTCAGAAAATTCACCACCAACAATTCACTGCGGGCAAATTCATCGACATGACAAATTCACCTCAAGTAAATTTCACCATGAGCAATTCACCAATCGCAATCTTTTAATGCAATGAATTTTCCATAGCGGTGAATTGCTGGTGGTGAATTACCTTGAAGAGAATTTGTCATGACGGTAAATTTTCACGTAGTAAATTGTTATTGGTGATTTGTCCGTCCGTTTATTTAAAGTTTATACCCTATTCTTGGTTCTCACTGAATATGCGTAGGCAAAAGTTGACAAAACAATTTCACACACCATTTTGTGCATTCCTTATAACAGTAGTGTCTAATAAAATCATGGCTCTGTGAGGCATTTTTTGGAACAACTTATATACTCTAACTATGCTTCACCCTTTCAATGTTCATTATTACGAGAGCAACTAACTTAAAACATCTAACAAATATACTATCTCTTAGTGTAGGTAGTGAGATGCTGTAAAAAAAGTGTGTACTTTGGCTTTTGTATCTGCACGTTGTGTTTGCCCAAAACTTTGTAAAATTTGATCAACCTCTTTTAAGCATACCGTGGGTGTATTGCATTCCATGAGATGACATCTCTTTTGAGGCATTCTGTCAAATAGTTCACGTGCCTTGTCTATGTTTCCACATTTGTATAATTGTCTAGCACACCATTTTATCCTCAGAACTCAGATATTAAATACAATACATCTGATAATGCTAATTCGTCGACACTGCAGTATCATGTACAAAATTAATTTGTTTATGCAATAATGTTCAAGAAATCCTATATATATACACCTTGCCTATAAGATTGATGAATGTAACATTGATTGTAGTTGTAATGCTTTTTGTCTCGATCTGGGAATTTGATGTTTGGTTTATCCCTATTCGTCATTGCTATTAGTATTGCTTAGTTATTGGTTTATTATTCTTTAGTATTGTATGAAAATAGTTATTGATTTAATCTCTATTAGTATTTCATTGTGATATGTATCGAGTAGGTGTCTTCTAGTATTGTTCTAATCTCTTGATATTGAATCTATAATTTTGCATGGTTAACTTCAGTATTCAATAGTATTGCTATAATCCTTTAATGTTATAGTTAGAATTCTTTTATCTAACATTAAATTTTGTTAAATATTAAATTAAATAATAATAATTATTGTAAAAAACAGTCTTTGTAATTTTTTAAATGATAATAATAAAATGTTATTATAATTTTTTCTCAATTCTTAGAATGGTAAAATTTGGATAGGTGAAAACTTAGTTTATAGTTATTAATTCTTGATTTATATCAATATATGTAATTAAATTTTGGTTAAACAACTATATTTAGTTTTATTGCCAATTGAATTATTTATCCATCATATGCTCTCATATCTTTCAATAGGGATTTTGGTAGTGAAAAAATAGTAAGTGTTCTAAGCAAACCTAAATTTATGTAGTGTTTAGTATCTATGGTTCCTCTAGTTATGTTTACAATTCATACCCTTACATTTGAACTATTGCATGAACTAATGGCTTATCATAGTTTTAACAATGATGTCCATAGAAATTACTAGAGGAAAAAAAAAAAACTAAAAATTATTAGTTTAAGTGAATGAAAATCTTTCTCAAATCAAATTGGCATCTTAGGCAAACATAAAATCACCACACATTTATGAAACTTAAATTAAACAATTTCTCAAATATTTGTAAGTTTCATTAGTAAGATTTTTGTCCTTATTTCACGTAAGTGGATGACAATAGATGAAGATTTGTCTAGGGAAATTGGACTTTAGAAATTTTGTGTACCCACTCATATGGTTGCATAAACATATACTTAAAATAGAAGTACACATTTCATACACTAGTTCTTTTGTACTTTAATTCCATGGATACATGGTATTTAGGCAATATTAAAAATGAAGGATGTTTCCAATACTCAAGAACATAGAGCATTGTGAGGTTCTATAACTTATTCTTAAAGATAAAACTCTAAATTTAATTGGTAATAAAAATAAAAAGTAATGATCATTGATATTTAGAAGAATCCCAAAGGTGGATTTGTCTTCTACTTGGATAGTAGTGTGAAACCCATGGAAGGGTACAACACATTTATAGATTTGTAGAAAACCTCAATATATTATTGTGGGTATACCTAAAAAATTGTGTGACTTGAGACCCATTTGGTCTCTATGAGTCTAAGTCTTTGGATAAATCACTATTATTACTTGTTCTTATAAGTCTATATGGCTTACAAAGTTTCCTATCCTATATTTGATAGGTTAATTATTTGAAATGATCATGATATTCTAATCATCTCATGTGGATGAGTACATTTAATGGATAGAAGAGCTCAGATTGACTAATGAATTTTTTGTCCTACATTAGACAAGATAGCCCAAATTAGATATTACTAATTCTTGAGTATTCAATTAAGACGAGCAAAGATTAAGTAAGCCACTTTAAACAATTAATATAATAAATAATATATTACTCATAGATTTCCTTGTGAATTAAATTATTATGATTTTTTTATTAGACCAAGTGGGTATTTACATTTGGTATCCAAGTGCTAGATTAGACACTAGGCCTAATAGCCTCCTACAACTAATACATAATATGAAAAAATGAAATGATTTTTTTTAGAAAAATTATCATCTTTGGCGATTGAGTTTTGATGGAGAATGAGAAAGAATTGACATACTTAATGAAGGACACAAGATAAATTTTGGAGAATAACCTGCACCTTTGAGCATTTAATCTTGAAGTTTGTATAAATCATGGTATAGAAACTTAAATGATGGAAAACCAACACTTTTGAGTAGTATCAAGGAAATTCAGATTTGGAAAAAAATAAAATAAATATATGTTAATCAATTAAATGAAGTTTGGGATCTTTGGCGATTGAGTTTTGATGGAGAATGAGAAAGAATTGACATACTTAATGAAGGACACAAGATGAATTTTGGAGAATAACCCGCACCTTTGAGCATTTAATCTTAAGTTTGTATAAATCATGGTATAGAAACTTAAATGATGGACAACCAACACTTTTGAGTAGTATTAAGGAAATTCAGATTTGGAAAACAAATAAAATTATATCTTAATCAATCAAATGAAGTTTGGGAAATATGAAAGGAGAGAAGTATGAGAATAAAATAATAAGAATCTCATAAAATTTTACTATGGGTGGTCAAAGGTAAGAACCTTTTATAGGATAATATCTTTGAAAGAAGCCAATTAAGTATTAAGGGGTCAATTATGATAGAGGAATATTTTAACTTGAAGGAGAAATAGACTCTAGTGAAGATTATAAATTTTTAAGTTTATATAGGTAATACAAAAGGAAAGGAAAGGAAAGGGAAGAAGACAATATTTCTTCTTTGGGCATAGAGTAGAATATTATGGGCACTGAAAGAATAGAGTTAATTGACCTTAAGAAAAAAATGGAGAATTTGGAGAAAAATATGGATGCAAACAACTACCATGATAAGATGAAGAGAATGAAAACAACCCTTGGAAAAATTATTTTGTGACTAAAGGGATTATGAAGAAGGTGGTTATGAGGTCTAGCTAGTCTAAAATAAAAAAATAGAAGAAGAAGAAAAGGCACTCAAGGAGTGAGGGACAACAATGAGAAGGTGTTGTAAAATCAAGAGAAAAATGTATGGGACCTGAGTCTCTTTACTCCTTGCTTGAATATTGGAACATTATATACTAATGATGGTTTCGATTCTCTAGTGTTCTTGTTTTTTAGGTTATTTTTTTATTTTCTAATGATTGTTTTGAGGGTACTTTGTACCTTCTTTCTATATTTTATGGTTATGTTTTAATGTTGTTTGTATTACTTATGGTATCAAAGTCCTTTCCCTTCTTATTTAATCAAAAATAGGTGTAGACCACATAATAAAAACTTATGAAAAGTTTGTGAGTCTAACCATGAAGTAATTACTTGACAACATAAAGAGTGGAGTAAACCCATATGGTTCACTAGATTAAATTTATATAATGGCACATGATTTTTATAATTTGTAATTATATTGTCAAATTCTTCAATTTTGTGTTTTGAGTATATTTTTCTTTTATTTTTATTTATTTATAAATACTAATTCTATTAATGTTAGAAGTGCCAAAAATATTCCACCTTCATGTGGTTAATTATTATATAATTTCATATTCTTGAAGCAAAGAGATGCTTTTTGTCTCCCTTTCCCCCTTCCCTCTTTATCTCCCTCCCTTTCCCTTTGTATCCCTATCTTTATCTCTTTCTCCTTCTATATATATATATATATATATCTATCCTTGCCTCCCTATATTTCTCTTTATTCTACTCTATCTCTCCCTTTATTTGTCTCTCTCCCCCTTCTCTCACTCTCTCCCTCTATCTAAGTTTTCCCTCCTCTCTCCTTCCCCACCCCCTCTCTATCTTTCTTTCTTCCACTATTTATCCCTCTTTCTCCCTTTGTCTCAACCAAGGCCTTGTTTTAGTTCCAAGGGAGAGGGAGAGAGAAATGATGCTCAAGAAATATTGTGTGAAAGAAAAAGACCAAGATAAAGAGAAAGAGAGAGATAGAGATAGAGAGAGAAAAAGAGAGGCACTGTTAATTTGTTACCAAGAAAGAGAGGTTAAGGGATATATAGAGAGATAGAGAGAGGAAAAGATAGATGAGGAGATAAAGAGATATACATGAAGAGAGAGATATATAAAAAGAGGAAGAGAGAGATGATATTTTACACTCCACACCTTGTGACATTCAATAGATAATGCCAACATATTTTACACTCCATATAAATAGAGAGTGTGTTGCAAGTATGTGTAGTTGGTGTTGTCATTGATGTCAACAAGCTTTGGTGTTGTCATTGGTGTCAATTGTATGAGCAGGAGATTGTTGCAAGGGTGTGAGCAGTTGGTGTTGAGTTAATGTTGTCTGTGATGATGCTTTGATTAGTTGCATTATGCTATTGGTGTCAACCCCTAGTTTTGCTTTAATAAGCTTCTATCTATGGATGTATGGTTGAGTTGATATTTTTTAGTTGGCTTGGTGGTGATGAGGAAGTGCTGAAGATGTTGAGGATGTATCTTTGGTGTATGGTTTCCAAGTGCTTTTGAGAAAATTTGAATAAAAAGAGAAAACGGTGTGTTGTAGTGGTGTTCTATGTTGTAGAGTAGTGTTTTGGTTTCACTCTGCATTTCTTCTATATTGAAAATATATTCAAGTGTGGTTTGGATATGTTGATCAGAGGTGTTCAAACGTTTGCATCTAGAATTTGGTGTGTTGGATCATTGTGCAGAGGAAGTTGTGTTCACCAGTGTGTGAACTATGTATTACAGAGGTGTCTGGGAGAAATGTTTTTTCTTTGCATTTCTTTGCAGAGTGGTTTTAGGTCTTACAAATCCGACGGATGTTGATAGTATTTGTATCTTTCTTTAGTTGAAGTTATTTGAGGTTTGGTGCTCCAAAAGTCAATTTCTTGAGTAATAGTGTGTGGAAGGTTGTTTGATTGTATTGGGCATGTACATTCTTCAAGTGAAAGTTCTTGTGAAGTAATTTTTTGAATTCTAGGATGTTTGTGAAATATTCTAGATCATGTTCAAGTGTGGTGTGTGGTCTGTGAGTTGTCTTTCGATTTGAGGAAGCATGTACTTAAATGTTAATGGTGTTAACACAGGTTCGACTGACCTTGGGTGTGCACTAATTGCGGAGTTTCTTCGGTGTTTGTGGAAGTGTGGCATGGCATGTATGAGTGAATTTAGGTTCGAGTTAAGGTGTGTTGTAATCTTCCTTCATTCCTTTCCATTGCAAGAATATTTTGGTGTTGACCTAATTTGAATTTGTACAGTTGAGGTGCATAGCCGACCTTGGAGAATGCTTTCAAGGTTGAAGATGGTATAAATATTTGTTGAGTGTCAAGAGATGATAAGATAGATGTGTGAGATGCGAATGATTTGAGTTATAGAGTTGTAAGGTGAGAATTTGTGAAATGTAATGCAAGCTTTTATGTGTTAGATTATTAGATGCAGTGAGCAGAAGGTGTCTACAATCTTTAGTAAGACTACAAAGGTGTTGGTGATGTTGTGGTAAACTTTAATGTTACATTGAGATGGATTTCTCATTATAACACTCTTTTCTATTCTAGTAGTGCGTATTTGACAACAAGCCTTTCTTTCTTTTGGTTAGTGAGCCCTCTGATCGTGAGCCATTTGTAATTGATGTTGATATTAATTTATATTGTGAGCTAATCCCTACCATGGTTTTTCCCTTCTGGGGTTTTCCACGTAAATCTAGTGTTCAATT